>CAUYON010069955.1:0-23096 GCA_963573935.1 Arctocebus calabarensis | reverse complement strand
AGAGATCTAAAAGTAGATCTGCCATTTGATCCTGTAATTCCTTTATTGGGTATATATCCTGAAGACCAAAAAGCACGTCATAATAAAGATATTTGTACCAGAATGTTTATTGCAGCCCAATTCATAATTGCTAAGTCGTGGAAGAAGCCCAAATGCCCATCGACCCACGAATGGATTAATAAATTGTGGTATATGTATACCATGCAGTATTATGCAGCCTTAAAGAAAGATGGAGACTTTACCTCTTTTGTGTTTACATGGATGGAGCTGGAACATATTCTTCTTAGCAGAGTATCTCAAGAATGGAACAAAAAGTATCCAATGTGCACAGCTCTAATGTAAAGCTAATTTATAGCTTTCATATGAACGCTAAAACCCAATTATAGCACAAGAAAATAGGGAAAAGGGAAAGGGAGGGGAGAGGAATGGGGAGGATGGGTGGAGGGAGGACATTTGGTGGGATCACACCTATGGTGCATCTTACAAGGGTACTGGTGAAACTTATTAAATGAAGAGTATCAGTGTCTTCATATAGTGATTAAGAAAATGCCATGAAGGCTATGTTTAACAGTTCGACCAAAGTATTTCAGATTGTATATGAAGTCAGCACATTGTGCCCCTTGATTTTTTCACTAATGTACATAATTATGATTTAATAAAATTATTTAAAAGAAAAGCCATGGTTGCATAAAAATAAATTTTGTATATACATTTTTAAAGAAAGTCCTTAAAGTTTTTAAATGCTTAGTGTTTTGAGGATGTATTATACTCTCCAGCATAACGTGATCATAGTTTTTGTTTCTTAAAGCACAAATGTATTTTTAGACACCCTATAAGTAATACCATTAAATATTTTTATGACAGAGAGAAATGGACACTAAAACAAGCAAATATGAAAGGGTAAGATGAGAAAAAACACTTGTGACCAGAAAAAAGAAATAAGATTTATTTTAACTACTTTCAACACATCTGAAACAATTAAAATATGCAACATCCAATTAATTGGCATAATCTAGAGAAACTAGTTACTATTCATTAAAATCTTTATTATATTAAAATATTTTAAAATCAATATATTCAGATGCATTGGACATAAAGTATACTCAGCCCTGTTAAAATTTAATATATGCTTTTCTTTATAAGCCAATTTTATAATTGATTTGTTTTCCCAACTGCAATGCTCATGATTGTTTGCTAAAGTCAGTGGACCAGGGCTGGTATAGAAACCAGCTGTTATTTCAACCAACTGGTAACCACTTAGATAGACGCCAGGGTAGTCTTGGTCGGTGAAGCATTCTCTATGGCTGATGGGTCTATTGCTGAACAAATTCTCAGGTTGTAGAGCCTGAGGATGGCCTGGGACTTTAAATGCTCTTTCCCACTCTGTTAAGGAATAAGTAATATCTTTTATCAAAAAAATTTTTCTTAGCTGAATAACACTTTTAGCCTACACTTAATTTCTTAATAGTTTAAAATAGGAGTCCTTTGGGGCTTATAAAAGATGGTGTAGTATGTATGATGGGACAGTCTTTACGATTCTTTGGTTAAGGGCAGTGTCTGTGGCTCAGTGGGTAGGGTGCTGGCCCCATATACTGAGAGTGGTGGGTTCAAACCCAGCCCTGGCCAAACTGCAACAAAAAAATAGCCGGGCATTGTGGCGAGTACCTATAGTCCCAGCTACTCAGGAGGCTGAGGCAAAAGAATCACCTAAGCCAAGGAGCTGGAGGCTTCTGTGAGCTGTGATACCACAGCTCTCTACTGAGGGGGATAAAGTAAGACTCTGTCTCTAAAAAAAAAAAAAAAGATTCTTTGGTTAAGGCTTGGTGCCCGTAGCACAGTGGTTATGGCACTGGCCACATACATTGAGGCTGGTGGGTTCAAACCTAGCCCAGACCAGCTAAACAACAACAACTGCAACAAAAAATAGCTGGGTGTTAGCCAGGCATTGTGGCAGGCGCCTGTGTTCCCAGCTACTCGGGAGGCTGAGGCAAGAGAATCACCTAAGCCCAGGAGTTGGAGGTTGCTGTTAGCTGTGTGATGCCATGGCACTCCACCGAGGGCGACAAAGTGAAACTCTGTTTCTACAAAAAAAAAAAAAAAATAGTCGGGCGTTGTGTGGGCGCCTGTAGTCCCAGCTACTTGAGAGGCTGAGGCAAGAGAATCACTTAAGCCCAAGAGTTTGAGGTTGCTGTAAGCTGTGATGCTACACGGCACTCTACCCAGGGCGACATTGTGAGACTCTGTCTCAAAAAAAAAAAAAGATCCTTTGGTTAAGCAAGTGCACGTATAGTACATGGTGGAGTCCAGATTATCTGTTCTAATGTTAATATTCTGCTTTTATAGGCCATCTGTGTAGGGCCAGAAAACATGCAGATAATGTATCCAGCTATATTTGACCAGTTGCTGGCATTTGTAGAATTCTCCTGTAAACCTCCACAGTATGGACAGCTGGAAACGAAGCACATAGCAAATGCAAAATATAATCAGGTAACTTATTAAAATTATGATTTCATGGCTTAGTATAGTCAGTTCCACTTAAGGTGGACTTTGATAACCTCAGAAAAAGAAATTGTTCATTCCCAGTCTTACATATTTCTGTTAACAGTTTAAGCTGAACAAAAACATTATTTGGGAAACCATTTCTCTGTTCCTTTTCTCGTGTTTATGACTTTTCCCCTTCCAGCTAGTTCTTCAAGGAGTTTGGCCTTTCCTGTTACTCTACCCTGTATCTTTCTTGAAAAGTGTCAGTCCTGTGCACCTTTTTCTTGGATGCCCTGTCCCATTATAAAATGACTTTGAAATCCCTACGTCTAATCTTATTTAAAAGATAACCTGTAATGGAAAATGAAGAAACCTGTGTGTGCTAAATTTGAAGTTGTCCACTACTGGTGTGAAATTTAGTTGGATTTTGCTTAAAAGATTTTTACATTCATAGTTGGCAAATTTTAACTTTGGTTTTGGCTTAGGGGAAAAGTAAATTTCTGAATGCATGCACATGCTGATTTTGTTAACGCAACATAAAAATTACAATTTTATATCATCCAAAAAGTTTTGATATGTATTAACTTTTCTCATTCTATTTGTCTTCCAACACAATGGAATCACAATAGATCCAACTATTTGCACCGGTGAGTTAAATTTCCTCAAATTGTCCTTACCTATTGGCAACAAATAAAGTACATCTTTCTCAGTACTTGATAAAATGCTTTATGTGTTTTTTCAATAGTTTTAATTTTTGCTTGTCTGAAAATTACTTTTTCATGAAGTACATACTCTTTGAAAACTTTGCATGTGATGTACTTTGGCCTAAAGTGGAGGCCTGAACTTTAAACAGAGATGCTTTCTTTTTGAAAACAGTATGATTTTATTTATTCCCATTTATTTTTAACTTCATGTGAAAATATTACTTTCTAGGCAGAGTGGGTAGCCTTGAATTATGTTCCGTTTGCTGAAAGGTCTTTAGAAGTGGTCGTGGATTTGTACCAGAAAACAGCCTGTCACAAAGCAGTGGTGGCCGAGAAAGTGCTCCAGAACATTATCAAGGTACCTTTCTCCATTTGTACACTTTCATGAGATGACAATGATATTATTGAACTTATTCTAAGTAATATATTATCATTATGTTGGGATAGATAGGAAATACAATCCGCATGATTTGTGGTGACTTTCCCCTGATAGGCATGTGAGGAGAATCCACCTTTTTACTAATTGGTCACACTTGTTGTCTTTTTGAGCCAGTTCCTTAGTGCACGGAAAACCAGTTCTAAATTTATTTCGTGTTGACTGTGTCCCATTCCTCTTGGCTCATTTCTTGTTTTCCCCTTTATTTTGAAGGACAAAACGAGCGTCTGGTTGTACCTTCTATTTACTGAATAAACAGGCTACTCTGAACTGCCTTCCCCTCCGGAGAAGGCCTTTCTGTGTCCTGGACTCATCCTTGTCTTTGTGTAAATCCTTTTCTCTTCCTGCCTTTCTTTATTGGTGACCCTTTCATTTTCCTTTCAGCATCTTCAGCCTTTTATACTGCAAGAACTTTCTCGTCAGTGGACTGCCTATTCAAATTGTAATCCTCTTCTGGGTTTTCTTTACTCCAAACTCTTTTAAGCAACTTATGGCCCTTGCCTGGCCACCTCTCACTCTTACCTGCAGGGTAATCCCTGTTTCTTTGTATTGCTCTGCAGAAACTGGTTCCTCCAAGTTACAGAAGACCAAACCTTCAAATCCTAAGTCCTTTTTAAAGTCTCTGTCTGCCCTTTAGCATGGTACTGCCCTTTTCTTCGTAAAGACCTTTCTTTCTTGACGTTTGTAATTCTGCTTTCTACCCCTCACTGCTTACCTCACCAGAACTACACCTTCTCTCCTCTATTATTGAGTGTATTTTTTAAGCCTCTCTATTACTGGGGACTAACTATTAGTAAGTTAGATGTAAGACTTGTCTTGTTCTGTTTTGTCTCGTCTTGTACTGTTTGAAAACAGTATGATTTTATTTATTCCCATTTATTTTTAACTTCATGTGAAAATATTACTTTCTAGGCAGAGTGGGTAGCCTTGAATTATGTGCCATTTGCTGAAAGGCCGTTCTTGTTTCAAAACAGAACAAGACAAGTCTTACATCTAATAACTCAACATAGGAATAGAGAAAGGTAAAGTACTACTTACATCTTAACTATAATAAAGAGAATCCATTAAGATACGCATGTAACGATGCCAAGTAGTCAGTGCTGAGCCAAAGTTAGTTCTCCCCACAGACAAAAACTGTCTAGGGCTGTGGTTCCCAGGCCCCAGGCCAGGGACCAGCCAGTCCATGGCCTGCTGGGACCCAGGGAACAGCAGGAGGTGCCCGGTGGGCAGGTGAGCAGAAGCTTCCTCTGGATTCATCGCTGCCCCATCACCTGCCTAAGCCCCACCTCCCATCAGATCAGCAGCATGAGGTTGTCACAGGAGCAGGGCCCTGCTGTAGCTGCGCGTGTGAGGGTCTGGGCTGCACGCGCCTCCTGCAAAAATGAGGCCTGGGTGATCTGAGGTCGAGAGCAGTGTGGTTGAATCCTCCCAAAACCATCTTCCCTACCCTTCAGCCTTGCTCTATGGAAAAATTGTCTTCCATGAAAGCATTCACTGGCACCAAAAGGTTGGGACTGCTGATCTAGGGGATTTGGGCAAGAATTTATAGATGGTGACACTTGAAGGAGTAAGAGGTAAAAGGAGAGGGAGGCGGGTGGGTGCAGTAGCTCACTCCTGTAATCCTAGCACTCTGGGCGGCCAAGGCAGTGGATTGCCTAAGCCCACGGGTTTGAGACCAACCTGAGCCAGCGCAAGACCTCGTCTCTAAAAAATAGCCAGGGGTTGTGGTGGGTGTCTCCAGTCCCAGCTACCCGGGAGGCTGAGGCAAGAGAATCGCTTAAGCCCAACAGTTGGAAGTTGCTGTGAGCTATGTATGATGCCACAGCACTCTACAGAGGGGGACATAGTGAGACTCTGTCTAAATTTTAAAAAAAGGGAGAGGGAGCACTATAAATAAACAAAGCACCATAAGAAATCATGGTGTGGGGCAGTGCCTGTGGCTCATCGGGTAGGGCGCTGGCCCCATATACCAAAGGTGGCGGGTTCAAACCAAGCCTCGGCCGAACTGCAAAACAGAAAAACAGCCAGGCGTTGTGGCAGGCTCTTGTAGTCCCAGCTCCTTGGAAGGCTGAGGCAAGAGAATCACCTAAGCCCAGGAGTTGGAGGTTGCTGTGAGGTGTGTGACACCATGGCACTCTACTGAGGGCGATAAAGTGAGATTCTGTCTCCAAAAAAAAAAAAAAAAGATCATGGTGTGTTTTTAAGAAATGTTGAGAAATTCCATTTAAGAAGGTCACAGGACCTAGAATAAGTCTGAGAAGACAGCTGTGGCGTTAGAAATCTCCATAAGGTCAGACTTTATTTATTTATTTATTTGGTACAGAGCCTCAAGCTGTCACCCTGGATAGAGTACTGTGACATCACAGCTCACAGCAACCGCCAATTCCTGGGCTCAAGCAAGTCTCCTGCCTCCACCTCACAAGTAGCTGGGACCACAGGTGCCCCCCACAACGCCCGGCTATTTTTTGGTTGCAGCCGTCATTGTTGTTTGGCGGGTCCGGGCTGGATTCGAACCCGCCAGCTCAGGTGTACGTGGCTGGCACCTTAGCCTGTTGAGCCACAGGCGCCAAGCCAGACTTTATTTTTTAATCCTGAAGGATTGAACACTAAGAGTGACAAGAATCAGTTTGTATTGTTAAAGGAATTAAACAATCCCTTTTGTGTATTCCCACTTGGTTGTGCCACTTATGACATCATATTGTGGTTATTTGGACAGGCTCTTCCTTTCTTAAAAATTGCAAGCCTTGTGACTAGGAACTGAGATTCCAAGCTCAGCACACATTTACTGAGCCTGTGCTGGGCCCATCTCTGCGTTAGTTGCTTAAACATTTTAAAAATGTGTAAATTGAATAGATCACCTGTGCTTAATATTAAATTAATTTCAGTAAAATATTAAAGCTAGCAGTAAATTATACTTTTAACTTGATTTAGAAAATGTAAACTCATAATGGCCCATGCCTTATTTAGTATTCTTCTGTTGCAAATGGCATATTTAGACACCAGTTAGCTTTAACAATAAAGGAGATTTTTTGATGTACTTAATTGGAAAATTCAAAGATGGCTTTGAAATTGGTTGATCCAGTGATTTAGCAGTATCATCAAAACCCAGGTTTCCTTCTCTCTGTTCTGCTTTCTAAAGGCCATCGGTGCCCTGTGTACGTCTGCACGTGTAGCCCAGTAAAGGATTATGTGTCCAGTGGGGGGGTGCACATGGGAACTTCTGTCACACTCTGCGTAAGTTCCTAAAATCAACCGTAGGTGGACCAGCTCTGGTCTCATAACTACACAAATGAGCGATTGTGGCCAGGGAAATGGAGAGGATTTGAGTGGCTTAATAAACTAATCATCTCCTTGTCCTAATTCCCAAACTCCATGGGCTGCGTGGAGAGGGAGGGCAGAAGGAGGATATTGATAGGATAAATATTGATAGGATCTGGGTAGGCTAAATATCTGTTAGTGGGAGACCCACATTGTTCTGCTATTTAATGATTCACAGGTTCTCGATGTGAGTACTGAGTAATTGCTATGTTTTATGTTCTTGAAATATGAGAGTCTTTTCTACTCTTTTTTTTGCTCATGGCAGAATTGTTCTTTAAAAGCAGAATTTTCAACCTAGGGCAGATTGTCTGAAAATGTACATTAAAATATTAGAATAGAATATAAAATTTAAAGAATTTTAGAGATGAAACATAAACACTCAAAATGATGATACTTTTTGTTGTACTTGTTGTCCTTCCCTAACTGCTGGTGGAAAAATAGCCATGTATCACTTAGTGACGAGGACACACTCTGAGACTTGTTTGTTAGGCGATTCTGTCATTGTGTGTATATCACAGAGTCCTTACAGCTGGTGGCACAGCCCCATGCACACCCAGGCTGCGACCTGGAGCACTGCACTGAGCCCGGTAGGCAGCTGTGAGACACCGGCGCTGTGCACCTCAACGTGTCTGATCAGAAGAAAGGTACAGTTTTTTAGCACTCACCTTTTTTTGGATGAGAGATCTACATCAACCATACTATTTTTTGTTAAGAGAACTATGGCAAAATTTTCTAACTCTGTAATATCAGGCTGAGAAAAGCTGGAGGATTGTCAGAGATATCCCTGTTTTTTATGATGAAAAACTGAGGTTTGAAAACGTTGTTACTTATTAAGGGTCCTTATTTATAAGATGGAGACAGGATTTAAAAGTATATCTTTCTAGGCAGAAGGATTTGAGGACCATGTCTGAGAATTGATATTTCTAGAAAATGATATCCTTTTTTAAAATGAGGATACCTATGCTGTTTTTTTCTCTACTGTAGTTTTTTTTTTTTTTTTTTTTTTTAAGTTCTGTATGTTTTAATACTCACCTTAAACTGTCTTCCTTTTCAGACTCTCAGGGTTCCTCTCAGTCTGAAGTACTCCTGCCCTTCTGAAAGCACATGGAAACTGGCCGTGTCTTCACTGCTCAAAGCTCTTTCTATTGGGTTGCCTGTTGCCCGGCAACATGCTTCTTCAGGGAAATTTGACAGTATGTGGCCAGAACTGGCCAATACTTTCGAAGACTTTCTCTTTACTAAAAGGTCAGCTTATCAATTTTTTTTTAAAAATTAAGACAATCTTTGAAGAAGTAGTACATTTTATCTACAGTTTCTCTAAAAATGATTTTTATTCATTTAGAAGGTACACGTAATAGATAAGGTTGTTAGATTATATACAAAACAGTTGTATTAGGCATTTATTCATTGAGTACATTATCTATGAGCATCAGAGATTTTTGCTTTTTGCAGTGTTTTTGGTTGTAAGACAGGTCTTATATGTAAGACCATATGAATGCATCATAAAAATTTTAACTTAATGAAAGAAGATCCCTTTTTGTGTTTTGGAGACAGAGTCTTGCCCAGTTGCTGGGGCTAGAGTACAGGGGTCACCCACCCAGCCTCACCCCAGGCTAGAGTACCATGGC
Source organism: Arctocebus calabarensis (assembly GCA_963573935.1). Taxonomy (NCBI): domain Eukaryota; kingdom Metazoa; phylum Chordata; class Mammalia; order Primates; family Lorisidae; genus Arctocebus; species Arctocebus calabarensis. The sequence goes on along the minus strand of CAUYON010069955.1, from coordinate 14,529 downwards.
ATCATCACAGCTCACAGCAACCTTCAGCTTCTTGACTCAGGTGATTCTCCTGCCTCAGCCTCCCAAGTAGCAAGGATGTTAGGTGTCCACCACCACACCTAGCTAATTTTTTTTTTCTTTTTTTTTGGTAGAGATAGGATCTCACTCTTGCTCAGACAGGTCTTGGACTCCTCTGGCCTCAAGCAATCCCCCACCTCAGCTTCCCAGAGTACTAGGATTTTAGATGTGAGCTGCTGCACCCAGTCAGAAGATCCAGTCTTTAATCCAATGCCCATTTGGCATTACACGAGGAAATTTCAGAGAATCAGTGTACATCAAGAGTAGATGGGATCAGTGGCAGTGTACTGATCAGCTCTTTAAGATGTTCAGTTGTGTGGAAGGGTGGAATTTTCCCTGTGATAGTCAGTTGAAGCTTATGTTAAGGACACTATTTTGACTCCTCCCCTAGAACAGGATGACTGGAATACACAGTAAATTTTCTGAATAAGGAGTTTGCTAATGTCCATCTAGAACTGTACTATCCGTTGTAACACTAGTCATTAGGCTGGGCTCAGTGGCTCATGCCTATAATCCTAGCTGCCTGGGAGGCCAAGGCAGGTGGATTGCTTGAGCTCAGAAGTTTTAGACCTTGGGTGGTGCCTTGACTCAGGGAGTAGGGCGCTGCTCCCGTATACTGAGGGTGATGGGTTCGAACCTAGCCCTGGTCAAAAATAACTACAACAACAACAACAAAAAAGAAGTTTGAGACCAGTCTGAGCAAGAGTGAGACCCCGTCTCTACTAAAAATAGAAAAAAATTAAGCATTGAATCAGGAGCCTCCCAGCTACTTGGAAGGCTGAGGCAAAACTATTGCTCAAGCCAAGAGTTTGAGGTGCTGTGAGCTACGATGGTGCCATAGCACTCTCCCCAGGCTGACAGAGTAAAACTCTGTCTCCAAAAAAAACTTCCCCAAACCAATTCTAGTCATCAGTTACAAATGACTCATTCAAAATCAAACTTTAAATAAAATTTCTATGTCTTAACAGGCATGTTTTAAGTACTCATTGCCATGTATGGCTAAGTGGCTGCCACAGGGGGCTGTGTAGATACTGGGCATTTCCATCATCACGGAGAGTTTTCTTAGGGAACGCTGACCTGCAGTTAGTCCTTCCCTAACAATGGACTTAGCCGTAATTCCCACACTAGCCAGGTGGTCTGGAGTCCATCTCACACAGGTGAGCCCCTGGTGCTGCACTGGCGAAACTCTATGACAACCACGATTTTTCAAAAACTATATAATTATGAACATACCATGTACTGCTATATAAACATTTCAGATTACTAATTTAAAGCCACTTAAATTATGAATTTGATAAACTTATAGGAAAAAAATTCCACAGGCTCCTGGACACTGATCAGATGAGTGCACGGTAGAGAGATTTACCTGGAGAGGTTCTGCTCATCATTCTGATGTGGTTTAGTGATACAGTAAACAACTGGGGTATGCAGAAGTTAAGATTAATTTATGTTTTTTTCTATAAAAGCTTATCTGATATTTCAGAATTGGAAGTAGTAACAGGTGATCCTAATTTCTGTTTCTGCAAATGGTCAGAATTTGTTTAGTTTTCTTATATACTTTTCAGTCTAGAAATTTTATTGGTGCCATTGCAAGCTTCTTCCTTTTCTTTTTTTGCAGTTTTTGGCCGGGGCTGGGTTTGAATCTGCCACCTCCAGTATATGGGGCCAGTGCCCTACTCCTTTGAGCCACAAGGCGCCACCCAGCAAGTTTATTCTTTGTATTTAAAGGAAAAATTATAGGTACTTTGCAAACCATACTCAGACAAGTTTTGCTTTCATCTCTATTTATTTTCTCTCTCTCTTTTTTATTTTTGAGACAGTCTCACTATATCGCCCTGGGTAGAGTACTATGGCGTCACGGCTCACAGCAAACTCAAACTCTTGTGCTTGAGCGATTCTCTTGCTTCAGCCTCCCAAGCAGTTGGGACTACAGGTGCCCACCACAACACTCGAGTATTTTTGTGGTTGCAGTTATTATTGTTGTTTAGCAGGCCTGGGCTGGGCTCTAACCCGCCAACCTCAGTGTAAGTGGCCAGTGTGCTACTTACTGAGCTACAGGCGCGGCCCTTGCTTTTAAAGTAACCCTGAAAATTTGAGTTCATTTGTGGACTCAGAGCCCAAATCACTATTAATTTGTATCAAATATAAAGAAATTCAACCTTATTCTTTTTCTTACCTAGTTACTTATCTGTATATGCATGATGCCTCTATTAACAAACTGAATAAGCATTTTGGGTTTTCTTTGTTTTCTTGTTTTAAGTGAAACTTCATCAAGAATTTCTTTTCCTGGCCAGGCACGGTGGCTCACACCTGTAATCCCAGGTCTCTGGGAGGCCAAGGTGGATGAATTGCTGGAGCTCAGGAGTTCAAGACCAGTCTAAGCCAGAGCAAGACCCCCATCTCCAAAAATAGCCGGGTGTTGCTGCAGGTACCTGTAGTCCCAGCTACTTGGGAGGCTGAGGCAAGAAAATCACTTGAGCCCAAGAGTTGCTGTGAGCTATAACGTGACAGCACTCTACTGAGGGCGACAAAGTGAGACTCTGTCTCAAAAAAAAAAAAAAGAATTTTTTATTTCTATAGCTGAATCTTTCTGCTATCTTCCTTAATCTCTAGTTTCTTATTAAACATTCTTCGTTTTGCAGGTTTTGTCCTTATTAAAATTAGTTTTCTGATATGCTTTTTTAGGCAGCAAAGTAAACACTGGAACCAAAGGCCTAGTAATAGTATTTCACATTTTATATAATTTTATATTACTATAGTCGTAGTATTACTTAATTTAAATTTTTTTGCCCATATCAAAGGTTTGAATATGTTGGGCATATTGAAAATGTATTGCTTAAGAAGCAGCTAGCATGGTGCATAAGGACACTGAATCCAGCACCAGACTGCCGGGACTCCAGTCCCACTACTACTCTGTAACAGTGATACTTTAGACAAATTATTTAACTTTTCATTAACTCATTCTCTTCAGTTGTTAAATAATAGTAATGATGTTCCCTAACTCAGAGTTATTGTGAAGATTAAATCGCTTAAAGTAAGTGAATGGTTAGAATAGTACCTCACATGTTCAGTACTTTAAAAATACTGGCCAACACTGTTATTATTCCTTTCCTTTAAGAGAAAGTGAAAACAACTATATTTTAAACCAAAATTTTATATTCCCCTGAAAGCAACTACAGTAGAACTTCCCTAGCTGACCACCTCCCTGCACCTCCTGAAGCTGACCTGAGTCTCGCAGACCAGCGTGCAACGTGTGCACCTGCCAGTTCAGTGGGCCTGGCTCCTTGTGTGGACACCTCTGTGTGTTGTCCAGTTTGTTACAGCCCCTTGGGTGGTCAACTTTTAGAGGTTCTACTGTATATTTTAGAGTACCAAAACTCTAAATAAATGGAACTAGGAAATTTATCTCTAAATTTGGAGTCACTTTTAGTAACTAAAGAATAATAAAGGTTCTAAATTGTGCTATCAAGTAACACAGGATTCTAAATTGTGGTTATTCTGATTACAGATTTAAGCTTTCTACTATGTGGAATAGTAGAAACATACCTTATATTGAGAGTCAGGGAAGAAAAAGCAAACCTTTTGACATTACTGAGAGCTATCATAAGTAAATAGTTTGAGACAAGAGAAAGAAAAACCCAAAGTTGAAAAACATAAGCTCTATGATCTGGCAGACATTTGAGGTCTGTTAGGAATTCATTCAGCCAACCTTTGAGTTCCAAAACACGGTAGTTGTCCTTTAGGAGACATTGGGCTAATGAGGAGTCATAAAATTAATGATCTTTGGACCTTACGTTAAAAATCAGTAAGTACTGGCTCGGCATCCATAGCTGAGTGATTAGGGCACTGGCCACATACACCAGGACTGGCAGGTTTGAACCCAGCCCAGGCCTGCTAAACAGCAGCAACTACAACAAAAAAATAGCTGGTTGTTGTGGTGGGCACCTGTGGTCCCAGCTACTTAGGAGGCTGAGGCAAGATAATCGCCTAAGCCCAGGAGTTGGAGGTTGCTGTGAGCTGTGATGCCACAGCACTCTACCAAAGGGGACAAAGTGAGGCTCTGTCTCAAAAAAAAAAAAAAATTAGTAAGTACTACTGAAAAGAGTTAAGAGCACATATCTGCACAAAACCTTGTACATGAAAAGAAATTGTACATTAATGTCCATTACAGCCTTATTGATAATAGCCAAAAAAATGAAAACAACACAAATGTTGATCAGCTGATAAATTAAATGTGGTATATATATATATGTACATACACAATGGAAGATTATTCAGTCAGGAAAAAGAATGCAGACCTGAGCATGACTAGGCATGGATGGGCCATATCACATGACGTGTAGAAAGCAGACATGAGGGCGTGTGTTGTGCCGTGATGAGGGCGTGTGTTGTGCCGTGTCATGTACCTGATGAGCCAGAATAGACAAATCCAGACAGAAAACAGGCGTAGTTCCTACGGGTGAGGGGAGGGGGAAAATGGGCAGTGACTGCTAAGGGGTACACAGTACGTTTTGGGTGTGATGAAAATATTCTGGAATTATAAATGGTGATGGTTGTACAACTTCATGAATATACTAAAGCCCACTAAAGTGTTTACTTTAAAAGGGTGAACTTAGTATAAGTTTTAGCACAATAAAAACATTTTTAATATACTATACAGAGAGAACTGACAAAAAATACCAATAACACTGTCAATTTGAAGGCTCTTTTTAATTTTTTTAAATAAAAATTAATGAAAAGAATTTTACAAGTTACTTACACACTTTTCAAACATAGAGAATTTAAAGATCTTGTGTGGCCCATTTGTAGCTATTAACTATCTCCCCTTATAATTCATTGGTAAATTCTATTAATCATCACCATTTTCTAAAGCTCAACCAGTATTTTTTAATATGATTCTGTAACAATAATACGTATAAATTAAAATAAATAGGCCAGGTGGGTTAGGGTTAGGGTTCATGTCTGTAATCTCAGCTCTTTGGGAGGCTGAGGTGGAAGGATTGGTTGAGCCTAAAAGTTCAAGACCAGCATGAACAGCATACTGAGACCCCATCTATACAATCAACCAATAAAACTAGCCAGGTATAGTGGCGCATACCTGCAGTCCTAGTTACTGAACAGACTGAGGCAAGAGAATCACTTGAGCAGAGAGTCATTTGAGGTTGCTATGAGCTATGGTCATGCAACTGCCTTCCTATCTGGGCAACAGAGTGAGACCCTGTCAATAAAATAATGAAATAATAAAAGTGTGAAAAAATACATAAAAAATATAATATAAAATACCGTTAGTTCGGGTCCTGCCATCAGGATACTCAGCCTGTACACAATTGAACAATTTCTTGATTTGTGGGTCATTGGCATTGAAAGGACTGAGCCTTTCAGTTTTAGTTTTGTATATTATTCTCTTCCCTCATCATAAGACATTTTAACAATCCAGTTCAGTGTTTCTGATATATGACCCAAATAATATTATTAGTGTATGTTCCCAATAAGGTTTTCATTTATTTTTTGTTAATAATCAGCCCATCCTTAGTTATCTCCACCAACCTCAGAAATCTTTTAATATTACTAAAAAAATTATTTGGTTATAAATTAACATTAAACATAACTTTTTTCTGTAGAGACATAGATGTATCTGTGAAGCTATTTGATAATGAAACCCCTTCATTGGTTTAGGTTTGGGTACATGTCTGTAAATTTTTTTCTCCAGTTCCTGTAACCAGATCTTGGTTAGTCTAGGGTATGGACACCAAAATTAAGTTTTGTAAACATGGACTGAGTCCATTTTGTTCATTGCTGGATCTGGAACACCTGATGCAAAGTGGTTGGAACTCAGGAGATATTTGTTGAATGAAGAATGTCTCAGTCAAGCCAACCAGGGCTGGTACCCATATAGCACTGCATACAAAATCATGTATTATACCTTTCAACTCGAATGTGTTCCTGTTATTTTTTAATCAACAACATTAAAGAGAATAATGCAGGCTCAAATATCAGGTAAGTTTGGGTTCAAGTTGTGGCCAAGCATTTTCTTGTGGTGTGTCGTTGACGTGCTGGTGGCCATTCTGCCCTCAGCTTCTTCTGTTACTATATGGTAGTTACTACCTGGGCACTGCTGTGTGTCATAGGAGATGAGACAAAGAAAGCTCTGAGGCTCTCTCAGTTTAGCTGTCATTATTGTGAGAATTATTACCACCTTACTCTCAGCTATTTTAAAATAGTTAATACTTTACTGTGGTATGAGTTGATGGTCATTTGACTCTTTGTTCTTATTATGAGCTACAGCATCTGGAATCCATCTGGGTTCTCTCAGAACTGTTGATTTCCTTGGCTCTTGCTGGAATAAGTTTGTTTTAGAAAATCTGAATCCATCCTCTTCTTTGAGGATGTCCTCTATCTTTAATGTAAAAATCGTTAATGCTGCTCGGCACCTGTGGCTCAGTGGGCTAAGGAACCAGCCACGTACACCTGAGCTAGCGGGTTCGAATCCAGCCTGGGCCCACCAAACAACAATGACGGCTGCAATCAGAAAATGGGCATTGTGGTGGGCGCCTGGAGTCCCAGCTACTTGGGAGGCAGAGGCAGGAGACTCGCTTGAGCCCAGGAATTGGAAGTTGTTGTGAGCTGTGATGCCACAGCACTCTATCCAGGGTGACAGCTTGAGGCTCTCTCTCAAAAAAAAAAAAAAAATCTTTAATGCTTTGTATTTATTGTAAATTAATGATTAACAGACCCTCTCTGAGTGAATAATTCAGCTTGGCTAAGGTTCTCTTAAATCCTGACCAACATAAATGAATTCAGGTATCATCACAGTGATAATTTTTGCCACAGTGGTGTGATATAATATCTTTACCTTTTCTTTCTTTCTTTTTTTTTTTTTTATTCATAGTATTGAAGTGTAGTTCTACAGATTTTATTTAATTAAGGATTGGGCCAAGGGTTTTTATAATTATAGAATTGTGTTTGTAATTAGCTTAGTCATTTAAAGTAATAATTTTAATGGAAAATATTCTCTAAGTAAAAAATAACGTCCCAACCTAGGTAAGAAAATACAATTTTTTGTCATCTGAATACTGTTTACTTTTTGTTTGTATTTTCAGGGAATATTTTACCTTTAAAAATAAATTTTTTTTTTTTTTTTAGCATACCGCCAGATAATCTCTCTATTCAAGAGTTTCAAAGAAACGAAAGTATTGATGTTGAGGTGAGGAAACTATTTAAAACATTTTCCTGTGACCACTTATGAAAAGCAGAGTAGAAATGTGAAAACTATAAGATAGCTAAAAGAATAAATTAATAGGTTAAGACTGAACCTAAAAGCATTAAAACTTGTGGAAGTTAAATGTTGATTTTTAAAGGCACTGACCTTTTAACAATGACCCTCTTGGATCTGTGAGGGCCTGATGGGGTTCGCATTCAGCCCACACACTTCACTGTGTCTATTTATGAAGTTTAAAAAGCAGGGAAATCCGTCAGTCAGGGAGCACATATTTGAGAATGATCTGTGGTCCAAACTGATCAGTACATTGTTTGGAATTTTCTGTATTTAACCAGCTGTACATACTGCTGTGAAATTCTTGAACAAAAGTTCAAAAGGTCTTGTTTTGACAGATGAGGGAAGCAGACCAGTAGCTACCCTGTATGTATGTTAACATTAAAATGTGCATGTACTTCTGTCAAAGAGGATTCTTTAACTGATTTTCTCTTAAAATCTAATTTTACTCTAGAAATGATGGCTTAAATCAGTCAATCTCTTTCAAGGACAGAACAAAGCATTTGAATGTACTCCTTTTGTTCTAGGTAGTTCAGCTCATCAGCGCTGAGATACTGCCTTATGCCAATTTCATTCCTAAGGAATTTGTTGGTCAGATAATGACCATGCTTAACAAGGGCTCAATACATTCTCAGTCATCTTCTTTTACAGGTATGTTATTCTAATGACTTTTTTTAATTGATTAGAAAGTATTGAAGTACTTTTAAAGAAATGAACAGATGTATTTAATCCTCTTTGGTAAATGTAGAACTGGAGAATGGTGAGGACATTTTTAGGGATGAAACATAGAATGTCAAACCTTCTGAGAGGAACATGTTATGAATATTCTTTGGATAGGGGCAGTCCTGTTTACACACTGATGAGTTAAACTGAAAGGTGCTCTGTGGGACCCTTGACATCACTGCAGGTGGACACAGGCTGCCGGGTTTCAGAGTTGTAGATTTTGAAAGTCAGCGGAACATGGGAAGCAATGAATGTGTGTTCTGCCGCTTCAGCTGGTTGATTTCTGTGAGTCACAGTTTTGTAATCTTTAAAATGAGGCTAATAATACCAGTTTCTCAGGACTATAAATTACAAAGTTAGCTGTGGGGTCCCATCCCAAGGGCAGGGTCCTTTAAGACCCGTGAAACTGGCGGTGATCAACTGAATAAAAAGTAAAGTTAGAAGTGCGAGAGTTAAAGAAACTACTGTTAAAGAAACTGACGTGCAGAATAGAGTTTTAAAAGTGGAAACATAGGGGACCATCACTAGCTTGTGGGATTCACAGCGAATGGCCCTGAGTGTTTGTTCCACTCAGCTTTTATTGAAAACTATTATCTGTTTTAGTCCAGAGGGTAAGCTGAGGAAGGGAACAAAAACATCAGCAGTTTCTCTGAGTAAGCATGGCAGCTCTCATTCTATCTATCATCATTAACTTGAAGGGTCCAAGCAGCCTTGAGAAGTCTGAACCCTGAGCCCTGTGTGGGGGCAGCCTCCTGTCTGTGGTCACACACACAGGTTCCTGCAGAAGCTGGTCCTAACTGAGTGAGTGTGTCGCTGACGCCAGGGTGTCAGTGTCCTCAGAAGAATTCTCTGATCTCCACCCAGAGGTGTCGAGCCCTCCTGCCCACATTTCAGGGCTCAGGCTGTTTCCTTGATCTCTGCCCTGGCCAAATACAAATCCCCGCAATGGGTATTTGCTTTGACTGTTGACTGGGTGGGAAATGGCCTGGTTAATGTTTCTTTCTAGGCCTTGCAGCTTCCTCTGCAGCCACGATTTCTTTAGAGTGTTTACTGACCCAGCAGGGTGTTTGCAAGCTGTAACCCCTACAGGCCAGGCTTCTAGGAAAAATGGGAACTGCTCAGATAAGGAATTTAAAAACTAGTTTAAAAGTACACTAGCTAAACTGTTTTTATTCTGCCTTGCTCAGCTTATTTCTCTGTTGTCCCCCCTTTTTCTAGGGGTGTTTTCCCTTGCCAACAATGGGATCTTCAGTCCCCATTCTGCCTGCAATTAGTCTGTTAAAGAAATAGTGAGGCTAGACGCAATGGCTCACACCTGTAATCCCAGCACTCTGGGAGGCTGAGGCAGGAGGATCCTTTGAGCTCAGGAGTTTGAAACCAACCTGTGTAAGATCAAGACTTTCTACTAGGCCAAGTGCAGTGGCTCATGCCTATAGTCCCAGCACTCTGGGAGCTAAAGTGGATGGATTGCCTGAGCTCACCAGTTCAAGACTAGATTGAGCCTTAGTGAGACCTCCTCTCTAAAAATAGCCGGGTGTTGTGGAGGACACCTATAGTCCCAGCCACATGGGAGGCTGAGGCAGGAGAATCACTTGAGCCCAAGAGTTTGAGGTGGCTGTGAGCTGTGATGCCATGACACTCTACCAAAGGTGACAAAGTGCAAGACTCTCTCTCTCTCTCAAAAAAAAAGCTTCTTAGAAAAACTAACTGGGTGTTGTGGTGGTCAGCTGTAATCCCAGCTACTTGGGAGGCTGAGGTAGGAGGATCGCTTAATCCCAGGATTTTGAGGTTGAAGAGCTATGATGTCGTGAGCTATGATGACCCCATGGCACTCTATGAGGGTGACAGAATGAGACTCTGTCTTTAAATAAATAAATAAAAGATAATGAGGCTTAGCATTTGTTAAGAGAACTAACATTTAGTGCAACTATGTGCACGATATGCTAGAATGTTACCTCATTCCTCACATTTCTGTCAGGATAGTTACCACCATATTACACAAAAAGAATTGGTTTAGAAAGGTTGAAAAATTGTTCATGATCTTAAGGCTGGAGGCCAGATTCATACTTAAAAAGAACATGCTTGGGCAGTGCCTGTGGCTCATCGAGTTGGGTGCCAACCCCATATCCTGAAGGTGGCGGGTTCAAACCCAGCCTCAGCCAAAATTGCAAAACAGAAAAATAGCCGGGTGTTGTGGCAGGCACCTATAGTCCCAGCTACTCGGGAGGCTGAGGCAAGAGAATCACCTAAGCCCAGGAGTTGGAGGTTGCTGTGAGCTGTGTGATGCCACAGCACTGTACAGAGGGCAACAAAGTGAGACTCTGTCTCTACAAAAAAAAAAAGAGCATGCTTTTTATTATATCATGCGGCCTTTATTCTGAACTGATACGTAAGTTGCTTTTTACTATTCTTTTTCTAAACCTGAGACCAGGTCTTAAATGAAGATATGCATCATAATGCAATTTTTTTCTATGAGAAGATTAAAAAATTATAAATTCATCCCATGCTTATTTTTAATACTCAGAATTTACTGGATTAGCTTCCATTATTTTGTGCTAAGCAGTTTAAAGAGCATTTATGTGCACAGTTTGACCACTAGATGTCTCTCGTCCTTACTTCATAAACTATTTCTTCTAGGCCATTTTTTTTCTTCTTATCTTTAGAGTGCTGTTTCACGGCGTCACAGCTCACAGTGACCTCCAACTCTTGGGCTTAAGCGAGTCTCTTGCCTCAGCCTCCCAAGTAGCTGGGACTACAGGCACCTGCCACAATGCCTGGCTATTTTGTCGTTATTGTTTAGCAGGCCTGGGCCAGGTTTGAACCCACCCACCCCTGTGTATGTGGCTGGTGCCCTATCCACTGTGCAATGGGCGCTGAGCCTAAGCCAATTTTTAAATGGTAAAATTTAACAAACCTGAGAATTGCAGAGAAAAACTTTTAAAGCCCATTTGTCTTAATGTAGCCAACTTTTAGAGTACATAAGAATTTCTAGATAATTTTTATAAAATATACGTTGAGAACAATATTCAAAATTAGTATCCTGAGGTAAATAAGGGCTACTGATTTACCAGTTACACTTTTCTGGCAGTTTTTCTAATAAGACCTCTTGCTACCTACTTATGGTTGTTAAGTGTATGAAGACAAGAAAGGTGTCTTTGCCATAGGTCACAGATGTCTTCTCAGCACCAACTCAGAGCTGCCTTCCACGTGCGTGGGTCCCTGCCTGCTAAGCAAGGCCAAAAATACACGGGTTCCAGTGGTCATGGCTTCTCCACACTGAGCTCGAATCTGGCATCCGAACCTCACAGACATTTTAGCATGTTCTCTAGCACAAAAGTAAAAAAAAAAAAAAGAGAGAGAGTAAAAGAAACTGGGTGGAAACAGATAAAATGCAAAGCCATAGAAAACATAAAACCACAATTATAATTCGGATGGTCAGAGAGATAAAAGATTCTGCACCCAAGAAACAAAGTTTTTATCAAAAAAATGCTCTGAAAACAACAATAAGAATAAGAAAGAACTCATAGAAAACTAAAATGTGATGTCTGAAATAACAATTTCAAACAAGGGTTGAAAGAAAACATTAAGGAAACAGTTTGAAAAGTAGAACAAAAAATGTGGAAAATATGAGCAGAGAGAAATAAAATGGATCCAGGGAGCCTAACATTTGACAAAACTGTTCCAGAAAGACAGAACAAAGAAAATTTAGGAGAGGAAATTATCAAAGCAATAAACTGAGGAACTGAAGAAATAACCTCCAAATTAAAAATGTTCACTCGGGCCATGCGCGGTGGCTCATGCCTGTAGTCCCTGCACTCTGGGAGGCCAAGACGGGCAGATTGCCTGAGCTCAGGAGTTGGAAACCAGCCTGAGCAAGAGTGAGACCCCGTCTCGACTAGAAATAGAAAAACTAGCCGGGCGTTGTGGCGGGCACCTGTGCTCCCTGCTGCTTGGGAGGCTGAGGCAAGAGAACCACTTGAGTCCAGGAGTTTGAGGTTGCTGTGATGCTGTGGCACCCTACCCAAGGTGACAAAGTGAGACTCTGTCTCAATAAAATAAATTAAAAAATAAAAATGTTCACTCAGTACCTAGAGCACTGAAAGAAAAACCCACACTAAGGCCTGTCCTCATGAAGTATCAGAATACCTGGGGTAAGGAAACGATCCTGAAAGATTTCAGAAAGAAAAACACAAAAGAGCTGTTATCAAATGACATTTAGTAGCATGGGATGCCAAAGACAGGGAAGCATCAGTGTTAGGGCTACAAATGCAAAGAACTTTTCACAGGGAGCTTCATGCCCAGGCACGCTGTTGGTTTTGTGTGAGTGTAGAACGGTAATTCTCAAATTTCAGCATACATCATAATAGTTTCTGATTCAATAAGACCAGGGTGGGGCATGAGAATTCACATTTCTAGCAAGTTCTCTGGTGATGCTGATGCTGCTGGGAACCATACTTTGCGTACCACAGCAAAATAATGACATTTTCAGAAGTATAATTTCTCAGAAATTTTACTTCCCATTTATTTCTTCTTAGGAAGCTACTTCAGAATATGCTTCATGAACATAAAAGCGTTACCCAAGAAAAGAGAAGGCCTGAGATCCAGGAAGTAGGCTTTCACACACAGAGAATGTAAACAGTGCCCAGGTAGCTCCAGGGTCCAGCCACAGAGCACCTAGTGCAGACGGGAGCAGAGGCCCTGTTCCCGGAAGGGCATTACGTAGAGGGGCCGCTGCGGGAGATTATTGCACGTTTGAGCACGTGGAAAACCATTGAGAGGTGCATTTTATAGTGCTGTTAATGAAAAGACTGAGACAAGAAAAATGTCGAAGTGATGTACACAGTATTGCCTTGTTTTTGATTTCGTGAGGGAAAAAATTGTTTCTCACATACATATGTGTGTGTGTATAGATATACATGTATGTAGTGTGTGTGTATATAATACACATTAAGAACACAACACGAGAGATCCACAGGTAAACACATACTTATTTAGTATATAACTTCACTGTATAGATGCTATTAGCTATCGGTTATTGATAGATGCCTTTCATTAGATGGGGGATTTCTCTCTGAGTTTGCTAGGAGTTGTTATCATTAACTTGCATTGATTTAACTTATTAATCATCAAAAATTATTTTACAGAAGCAGAGATTGATATTCGTTTGAGAGAGGAATTCTCTAAAATGTGTTTTGAAACATTGCTTCAGTTTTCCTTCAGTAATAAAGTCACAACACCTCAAGAAGGCTACATCTCAAGAATGGCACTCTCAGTGCTTTTAAAGAGATCCCAAGATGTACTACATCGCTACATAGAAGACGAAAGGTTAAGTGGCAAATGCCCTCTTCCCAGGTGTATATTTTATTTTATTATGCACTAATGTCATGATTATTAATAACAAGTAAAGCTCTGAAAAGCTAATTTTTTCATAAGTGATCTGAACTAACTTTAGTTCATACTTTTATATATCCTATACTTTATAAATATTCATATGTTTTGCTGCAGACATGTTAAGGTGTTTATTAACAGGGTGCTTTTTCAGACTCTTCATGGAGGTTAAGTAATAACCTCTGTCATATGAATATATGTACCAAATTACCTTTCTGAGTCTCAAAAAATTTTTGAATTCCAAAATACGTCTTTGAAGGGAGGATGTATGAATCGGTACGAGTATACGATGCTGTTTCTCTAGAGTAAAACTCACAGATAAACCGCATTTCAGGGACATCTTTGCTTTGTGGTCATTGCTAGGTTTCCTCTATTTCTGAGCCATGTCTTAGTTCTTCTTTTCACCTAATCAGCTTAATTAAGCCCTGGGAACTACCCTGATTGATCTGCCCATGCTGTCTTGGTGGAAGGGGCTCTAGGCCTGCCTGGTACGCCAGTGCTCACTATAGTTGGGCTGTGAACTAGGCTGGATCAAAGGCTGCAGTCATAAATTAGAGTTAGATTGCAGTTCTTTTTTTTTTTTTTTTTTTTTTTAGTGTGGAAATTAAAGTTGAAGGAAAAGGAAAGGAAAGAAACAGAAAATAACATAAGACAGTTTTCAAAGTCAGGAAGGAGGAACATCATTGTGGTTCTCATCTCGTAAGGCAGTGTCAGAGAGGGTCACTGCCCTTAACCTTTGTGCATATTCTTAGTTACTTACAGTAAATCTGTGGAGTTGGAATTGTTCTATTAGAATATACAGACATTGTAAAGCTTTTGATATGTGTTACTAATTTGCCTACCAGAGATTTGTACCAATTTACATTCTTCCAGGAGTACGTATCAAAACCCCTTTTCTCAATTTTTAACATTTTAAGATGATTTGCCAATTTATCATTTATTTTATCTTTTTCTTTTTTTTTTTTTTTTTTGAGACAGAGCCTCAAGCTGTCACCCTGGATAGAGTGCTGTGGCATCACAGCTCACAGCAACCTCCAATTCCTGGGCTCAAGCGAGTCTCTTGCCTCTGCCTCCCAAGTAGCTGGGAC
>CAUYON010069954.1:0-13238 GCA_963573935.1 Arctocebus calabarensis | reverse complement strand
ACTCCCTTGAGCCCAGGAATTGGAGGTTGCTGTGAGCTGTGATGCCACAGCACTCTATCCAGGGTGACAGCTTGAGGTTTCATCTCAAAAAAAACAAAACAAACAAACAAAAAAACCCAAATATCTCTGCCTCCATTTTCACATCCCCTTCTCGCTTTCTCTCTTAAAAGGATCCTTGTGGTTACATCAGGCACACCCAAATAACCCAAGGTATCTCCTCATTTTGAGGTCAACTAATTAGCAACCTTAATTATTAGCATCATGCAACATAACATATTCACAGGTTCCAAGGAATAGGACGTGGAGATCTGTGATGAGGGAGTGGTCATTATTCTTCCTATCATACCCCGGTTCACAAATTTTTAATGATTACTTATACCCTAATGTTACATATTTTATTCGATTTGCTTTTGTCACTTTTCACTGAGTACATGCTGTATGCATCTACCTCACTTCTCTTAATGGCTAGATAGTATTCAAATTATGGAACGGCTGGAATTTAATCATTTTACCACAGATGGAAATTTAAGTTACCAATTTTTCACTGCTATAAACAGGGCAACGAACATTCCTATACATATCTTTTTGCACAGTTGTGACTAAGTTTCCATAAGAAAAAAAATCATAGAGGTTAACATTCTGAGTCAACGTGTATTATCCGCTCCCACTGCTTCACTTGACTAGCCTAAAAATACAAACAAAAGCAAAGTGTATATCCATTGAATTGTGACAAATATTTAACAAATCACCTTCCAAAACTGTGCACTTGGCTCAGCACCTGTAGCTCAGCAGCTAGGGTGCCAGGCTCATACACCGGAGCTGGCGGGTTCGAATCCAACCCAGGCCTGCCAAACAATGACAACTCCAACCAAAAAATACCCAGGCCTTGTGGCAAGTGCCTGTAGTCCTAGCTACTTGGAAGGCTGAAGCAAGAGAATTGCTTAAGCCCAGACCTTGAGGTTGCTGTGAGCTGTGACGCCACAGCACAATACCCAGGGTGACATAGAGAGACTCTGTCTCAAAAAAAAAAAGTCTACACAAAAATGTGCACTAATATTTTACACTCATATCAATGATGTATGAGAGTACTTATTTGTCTCCCACATTGCTAATGCTAGATATTTGGGACTCATTTTTGAGTGGGCCTATGTAGCACTTTGAGATATGCACACAGGTTTTCCTGGCACAAAATATTAAAGGTTAAAACAATGCAAGTCCATTGTACAACTCAAGGGGGCTTGTCTTAACATCAATATGATGCATCAATAATAGATAATGTGTATAAATGTGACTTTTTTTTACTTGTGCACATATAAGACATGTTTATTTATATGCAAATAGTGATTTTTTTATTAAATCATAGCTGTGTACAATAATGCAATCATGGGGTACAATGTGCTGGTTTTATATACAATTTGAAATATTTTCATCGAACTGGTTTCATGCATGGGATGTGTTCTTTTCACATTTAGTTCTCATATCTCATACAGATTGGCCTCACTATTTCCCACTTTCACATGGCATGTGTCTTGTTGCCAAGACTCCTAATATACTTTCACCACGCACACCAGAGTCTCTAAGGTCTAAAGTGGGAATGTCCAACTTGCAGCCTGCAGGCTGCATGCTGATTTTTCTATTTTTATTGAGACAGAGTCTCAAGCTGTCACCCTGGGTAAAGTGCCATGGCGTCACAGCTCACAGCAACCTCAAACTTTTGAGCTTAAGCAATTCTCTTGCCTCAGCCTCCCGAGTAGCTGGGACTACAGGCGCCTGCCACAATGCCCGGCTATTTTTTCGTTGTAGTTGTAATTGTTGTTTGGCAGGCCCAGGCTGCATTTGAACCTGCCAGTTCCGGTGTATATGGCTGGCACCCTAGCCACTAAGCTACAGGCGCTGAGCCTGCATGCTGATTTTTGAGGACTGTTTGCTTATCTATGGTGTCGGATATTGTGAAAAGTATGCACAGGCCTTTTCTTTTGCTCATCAGCTATGATTATTAGCATTAGTGTACTTAATGTGTGGCCCAAGGCAACTCTTATTCTTCCAATTTACAGTGGAGGAAAAAAAAAGGTTGGTCATCCCTGGTCTAAAGTGTGTGACTATACCAGTCCTTCAAGAGGAAAATCATGATAAGATTATGGACATATGCATTCCCTGAAGATAGTAACTATAGCAAAAGTTTCAAAGAACAACAATTCCCAGTCTAGGGTAAGTAAATGTTTTGGTAGGTCCAGAGTTAACCGATTTTGTACTATCTTCTTAAAGACCAAGCCCCAATGTTTTTAGATGGAACATCCTGGTGAGCACCCTAACCTACACATGCCTACCCCATCCCTCATTCTGGGAAGTGGCAATAACCTCTGTATTACTAATGACCATGACCGTGAGAGGTGCAGGCATGAGAGCTCGCTAACAGGGCACTGAAGGTTGACCCAGGCTCTCAAGGCTATGTTAGGTAGGGGAAGATCATTATTCCACCATCCACTTCCCCTGGCCTGCTCTAGAACTAGGAACTGGCTTCTCAGCAATAGTAAAAGCAGTGTTGGCAAGAATAAAGGTAAGAGAATGGGCCTCAGCACCGCCCTGATTGGTTGTTTGTAGAGTCCGAGTTCATACAAACCTAAGTGGGCATTGTTCTGTCTAGTTTTCTTCCTACAAACATGGTTTGGAAAGTGTGTGTTTAAGAAGATACAGGAGACAATGTCCTGAAACTAAAAAGGAAATGGGTCCCTCTAGCATCCTTCCTGCCACCCACCCCAGTACCCACCTACACGTGCATGTGAGCACACATTCAGTTTTTATCCCAGGCTTTGTATGCCTTGATCTCTCTCTAGAAGCAACGGAGTAGTGCCCTCTGATAAGGAGTGTTTGGTGTGAACACAGCCACAACTCAGGAGATTCCTGAAACTACTAACATGCTAAAATGGACTAACATACTTACAAAGGACTTAAGAGGACTTAAAGGGTTGTATCATGATTAAGAGTGTAAGCTCTGGAATCTGAGGGCTTAAGACAGAATCCTGGCTCCGACACTAGCTATGACTTTGGACAGATCACTTAAGTTTTCTATGTCTTAGAATCTTCATCAGTAACATGGGGAATAAAAATACCTGCCTCATGAGGGTTGCTGTGAGGATTGAACAAAATAATGCATATAAATCACCTAGTACTATACCAGGCATATAAAAAGGGCTCACAAAGATAAGCTATTATTCAGTTCTTCCACAGTGCCTCATAGTCCTATGCCCATAGTTTTTAAAGTATTTGTGGAGCAAATGAAATTGACAACTATTAATTTAATATGATTCCCTAACATACTAATTTGCCCATCCTTTGCCTACTAAATTTCGAATAATCATGGAAATAGCTGTTATTACAATAACTTAGTTCTTCTTCCCAATTTTCATGGCTCTGCCTCCCTTTCCCAGAAACCATTTACTGGCCCCATCTATGCTTCCTCTTCCACTCAGCCAAACTTGCCTACACATGTGCCCTGTGTTGCTTTAAGATTCCAGAGAGTAGTCAATTTTAAAAGTGTCTGCAAATGGAAGAGGGCATTTCCCCTGGCCCATTACCATATTCCCCAGTTCCTTCTTTTTTTTATATATCTAGAAGATTTCTGTGAAACAGAAAGGCCACTACCTATAGGAAGTTCTGTGGTTTCTTCAAATAATGTACTGTCTCTTCTCCTTGGTAAGAGCAGCAGGTTTTTCAGGTCAGAAGCTGCTCCACACCCATCTCCCTAAACTACCTGCATTCCCAAGATATTAAGTCAGGAGGCTTGGGAGGATACATGGATGGAAAATTTTGCCTGGTCCAGTGCTGAGGTACATTTTTTGTGCCCTGTGCATCTCCACTCTAGCTCTAATTGGCATGCTTGGCTCAGTGTGTGTGTCTCTGTATGTTTCCGTAACACCCACTCCTTAAGTAGCTGATTCACATAGCTTTTATGGACCAAATTATTGTTCTACACTGCTCCTGCTCTTTATTGAGGACATGGTGACCACTGGGGAGAAATTCTTACTAAATTCCAAAGAGGCAGTACGTTCTTTTCGGTGTCTGATAAGTTATTTCCTTCTTCCTTTCTTTTTTTTTTTTGAGACTGCCATGGTGTCAGCCTAGCTCATATCAACCTCAAATTCCCGGGTTCAAGTGATCCTCCTGCCTCAGCCTCCCAAGTAGCTGAGACTTATAGGTGCCCACCATAACACCTGGCTAATTTTTCTATTTTATTAGAAAAGGGGTCTTGCTCTTGCTCATACTCGTCTCGAACTCCTGGTCTCAAACAAATCCTCCTGCCTCAGCCTCCCAGAGTGCTAGGATTACAGGTGTGAGCCACTGCACCTGGCCTGATAAAGTTCTTTCAAGTTTACCTTGAATAACACAGTCAGAAGACAGCAGTGTGAACTTTACATGACAACAACCTAAGTCTTTCCTGGTGAAAAAATGGAATGAGGGAGTTCGGGTTGAAAATGAAATCTGGGCCAGGTGCGGCCATGCCTGTAATAGCACTCTGGGAGGCTGAGGTGGGTAGATTGCCTGAGCTCACAGGTTCGAGACCAGCCTGAGACAGAATGGAACCTCGTCTCTAAAAATAGCTAGGCATTGTGGCAGGTGCCTGTAGTCCCAGCTACTTGGGAGTTGGAGGCAAGAGTATCATTTAAACCCAAGAGGTTGAGGTTACTGTGAGCTACGCCATGGTACTCTACCAAGGGCAACCAAATCTGTCTCAAAAAAAGAAAAGGAAGTCTGTGCTGCTCCAAAGGAAGCTACTACATTTTTTTTTAAACAGAGTCTCACTCTGTCATGTGGGTAGAGTGCCCTGCTGTCATATCTCACAGCAACCTCAGACTCTTGGGCTTTGAGCAATCCTCTTGCCTCAGCCACCTGAGTAGCTGGGACTACTCATGTGGGCCACTATGCCTGGCTGTTTTTCTTCTATTTTTCATAGAGATGGGGTCTCACTCTTGCTTAGGCTGGCCTTGACCTCCTGAGCTCAAGCAGTCTACCTGTCTTGGCCTCCCAAGGTGCTAGGATTACAGGCATGAGCCACTTCATCTGGTCAACATTTTCTTCCAAATTAAATATCCAAACCTTTCAACCCCGAACAGCAGCCAGTTGGGAAAAACACACTAGACATACCAGGAAATAGAATAATTCTGGTTAATGGCCCTGCTACTTAGAAGAGGGAACTCCCCCAACATAATGTCCTGACACTATATAAAAGAAGGGAAAATGTCTAAAGATAAATTCAGAGCATGGTCCCAAGAGTAAAATTGGATAGGAATGGGAAACTTTAGATCAGATTGTTTACAATTCATTAAAGCATTGTGATGGCCACAACTGGTACATACTATTAGGAATTCTTCCCATTTTCCTGGTTTGTGAGGGTTAAGTATTAGGTAAATGCTGGGATACACGGACCCAATAGGCAGTGGCCATAGCAACCTCAATTCCTTGGTTGCCTTAGAGGTATCCAGCCGACATTCCCCTAAAAATACCCAACTAATATGAGATGTAATTATTGAGATACATGAGAAAGGGAGATGTACATTCATTCACTAGTGGTGGAGGAATGAGCAGAGGGTTGATAAACATCTGCTCCTTATTATAAAGTCAAATCCTATGGGCAGAAACCAGTACTGATGAAGATTTAATGTGATCTAGTCTCTCTCGTGTGCCTTCACTTTACCTCCGAGTGTTAGCCACCCATCCCAACCCCAAACAAGATGAAGGTGACGTCTCAGCCATTATTACTTTCTCTCTCCCCTAAAAAATAAATTAACAAAATACTCAAGACAGCAGCAAACACAAAGCAGTCTTCATTTCTTCCACACATTAAAAAACATTTGCAGTTCATTTTACAGTTCAGCTTCTCGAAGGTCCACACCAAGGAGCAAAATGCCAAGAGCACGGAAAAGCTGGGTTGGAATCCCTGTTAATAAGGCACTAATCAAGAGGTCTCACTCAAGCATTCCACCTGACAAGCTGGAGGCCCACGCAGGTCCCTGAGAAAAAGAGTTGCTCTGGCTTATGCCCTGAAGGAATCCTCCTTTGCACTTCCTCCTTAGAGTGTGCCTATGAAGACCATTGAAAGGAGAGGTCTTTGCTGAATGACAAGTAGCAAAATCCTAACAGAGCCAATTCCTTTCCGGAATAGCTCTTTCAATAGTGGAGGTTTTCTATTAACCAGAGTTGGTTTTTGAGTCTCACTCTGTCACCCTGGGTAGACTACCGTGTGGTGTCAGAGCTCATAGCAACCTCAAACTCTTAGGCTCAAGAGATCCTCCTGCCTCAGTCTCCCAAGTAGCTGGGACAACGGGCAGGCACCACCACGCCTGGTTAATTTCTCTATTTTCATACAGATGGGGTCTTGCTCTTGCTTAGGCTGTTCTTGAACCCTGGAGCTCAAGCAATCCTCCCACCTCAGCCTCTCAAAGTGCTAGGATTAGAGGCGTGAGCTCTTAGCCAGTTTCTCATTGCAATAAAAAGACCCTGGCCACACTTACAGGTGCATGTTATACATTGGTCAGAATGTTTTCTAGGAGGCATCCATATCTAGTGAGTTTCCACACCCTCTGATAAGTCAGGATATATTCTAGTGGGATTCTGGGTTGTCAGCTCAGCTCATGCCTCAAGCAAATGGGCAGAAGCGAAAGGTCACAGAAAGTCTAAGATGCTAAGAGGTAAGTTATCCCAACTGACCTGGGTAGAAGGGATGTGAAAGGTATTTCTGACCCTTCCAATCATACAATGAATATCCTTGGTGTCCAAATACAGCAGTAAATCTTTAAAAAAACTATTTTGGGGTTGCTCTTTCTACTGACAGGCTTAACAGAAAACTCAGGAAAATGTCCTGATGGGTACTCACCCATGAGCCTCATCCTCTCCTTAAACGTTATAGCTGCTTTTGACAACCCCGATCCATCCCCAAATACCCAAAAGATAGAATCAGACAGTGCTTTGTGTTGCTTCAGCCTCAGGGGATGGCTCTGAGTTCTCAACCCTGCCTCGAGGGTGCCGGTGGCAGCAGACACAGTGGAGGTAGTCCACTACATTATGGGTGAAGAGTGAGCGCAATGGATGCAAATACTGGAAAAAAAGGAGCATGAAGCCAATGGAAATCAGATAAGCAATAATGAGCTGCAAGGCAATCAAGGAATGACAATAATTCAGTAACACTTTCACCCCAAAGAACTTAAAAACCAAAACCATAATCACATTCTCTACCAACCTCACACTATAGTGCAGGCCCATATGTCCCCAATTTTGACCTTTGTCAACAAGATCTCTGTCTGCCAACCTCAACTGTAAGGCTGACCAGCAGGAGAAGTTGATGCCAGCATAGAGGACGGTGATGGAAATCAGCACCACCAGAGTGCCAACTCGGCTGAAGTTCTTCTCAATATTATTGGGCATCTGGGCACCACTTCTCCAGAACTTAACCCACGGCTCAAAGAGAATGATCAGGAAGTTGAGTACTAAGAAGGGCACAGCTTTCATCTTCAAGGTGGCTGAGAAGAGCACTAGAATCACGAGGCGGGAAGTAATCTCCAATGTCCGCCAAATGGTGATGCAAAGGACTTCTAGTGGCCCGAGGCGAATCTTGTAGTCATCGTACTTAATCTGGATAGCCAACATATTGCAAAGGGTAGCCCCATAGGTGACAGATATCAGGGAAAAGACCATTAGCACAGCTGTAAGAAAAAAAAAAAAGGAACAGAAAAACAGGCAATCAGTCAATGTTGGTGGTGAAGCCTATACTCACAATCAGAGGTCCAAAGAGATGATAGGTGGGACTTGAGAATCTCAGTTAAGAGAAAGTACACATATAATCACAGCTATGTAAACGCATAGCATGCCCTGAATGGACATTTTTCCAAAGACAACATAGAGATGGCCAACAGATATATAAAAAGGTGCTCAACCACAGTAGTCACCAGAGAAATGTAAATCAAAATCACAATGAGATACCACATCACACCTGTTAGAATGACTACTCCATAAAAAAAGACAACAAGGGGCGGCTCCTGTGGCTCAGCGAGTAGGGCGCCGGCCCCATATACCGAAGGTGGCGGGTTCAAGCCCGGCCTCTGCCGAACTGCAAAACAAAAAAAATAGCTGGGCGTTATGGCAGGCACCTGTAGTCCCAGCTACTTGGGAGGCTGTGGCAAGAGAATTGCTTGAGCCCAAGAGTTCAAGGTTGCTATGAGCTATGATGCCACAGCACTCTACCAAGGGCAACCAAGTGAGACTCAGTCTCAAAAATAACTAAAAAAAAAAATTGTATTGTGGTACAATGCACATAACATAACACTTACCATTTTAACCATGTATTTTACTTATTTTTTATTTTAGATAGCAAAGTTTATTTACTTATTCATGAGAGAGCTTCCAGGTGTGAATTAAAGAACATATTCTTACATACAACTAGAACAAATGCAATTTGTGGTATTTTAGTAGATAATACATTTGAAGTAATTGATTGCTGAGGACAGGGATGAGTAATGCCATTAAAGATAAGTTTACTGACAGCAACAAGAAATAACTCAGTTATTAGCATATTTCTCGTCTATTTCCCACCACACAAAACCCTGGTCCAGCTGGTCTTTCTCTACGGGCTCATCTTTATTCCCAATTCCCAACTTAAAATTACTCTCTTGAAAAAACTTTCTGAAGCTCAGTTTTAAGTTATCTTTGGTATAGATCTAACCCTGAAGTTTTAATAACTGCGAATCCTCTCATTTCTGAGCCCTCCCCCTCCTCCTCCCTCCTCCATTTCTCCTTATTTTTCTAACAGAGCTTCAACCAAGGTCCCTGTTTTCAGGGTGTCATTTGATATCTGATCTCTAAATCTTTCCTAGTTTTTTTTGTTATTTCAAGTTAATGTGAGAGTACAAACAACCAAATTACAATATTTGAATTTCTTAGCTAGAGTCCCTCTTGTAGTTATGTTCTGGACCCAAAAGGTGTGCCATACGCACTTGCATTGTGCCTATTCAATGGGAGCACCCCAAACTCCCCTCACTTGTGCCCTTCCCCCCAACTTGAATGAAAAGAGTTTTTCTCCTATGTGGGCATGAATTAGATTGTCTACTGGCTTTGTATTAGTATTGAGTACATTGGATATTTGATTTTCCATTCTTGTGATATTTTACTAAGAAAAATGTGTTTCAACTTCATACAGGTTAATACAAAAGAGGTGAAGTCACCATCTTTTTTACGGCCAAATAGTATTCCATTGTATGCATATATAACAGTTAATTCATTCCTGAGTTAATGTGCATTTAGGTTGTTACCACATCATGGCAATTATTAATTGAGCTGCAAAAAACAATCTAGTGCATACTTGCTTATTATAAAATGATTTTTTTTTCTTGTGGGTAGATGCCATAGTGGGATTACAGGATCAAATGGGAGACCTAATTTGAGTTCTTTGAAGAATCTGCATAATTCTGCCAAAAAGGTTGTGTTAGTTTGCAGTCCCACCAACAGTGTAAAAGTGTTCCTCTCTCTTCACATCCACACCAGCATCTGCAGCTTTGGGACTTTGTGATGTGGGCCATTCTCACAGGGTTAGGTGATACCTCAGCATGGTTTTGATTTGCATTTCTCTCATGATTAGGGACAATAAGCACTTTTTCATCTTTTGTTGGCCCTTCGTCTGTCTTCCTCAGAGAAGGTTCTGTTCATGTGTCTTGTCCAATATAAGAAGGGATTTTTGGCTCTTTTTGTTTGTTTGTTTCTGATTAATTGGAACACTGTAAATCCTGGTTATCAAGCCTTTGTCAGATTTGTAATATGCAAATTTATTTTCCCATTCTGAAGGTTGTCTGTTTGCTTTGATTGTTGTGTCTTTTTTTTTTTTTTTTTTGAGACAGAGTCTCACTTTGTTGCCCTCAGTAGCGTGCTATGGTTTCACAGCTCACAGCAACCTCAAACTCCTGGGCTTAAGTGATTCTCTTGCCTCAGCCTCCTGAGTAGCTGGGACTACAGGCACCTGCCACAAAATGCGGCTATTTTTTTGGATGCAGGTGTCATTGCTGGCAGGCCCCGGGCAGATTCAAACCCGCCAGCTCTGGGGTATGTGGCTGGTCCTTTAGCCACTTGAGCTACAGGTGCCACCCAGATTGTTGTATCCTTATTTGTGCAGAAACTTTTCAGTTTAATTAAGCCTAAAAATTTGTTAATTTTTAGTTGTTGCAATTGTCACAGAACTCTTTTTATTTTTTTAAGAGACAGCTTGTTGGGCAAGCTGGAGTACAGTGGCATGATCACAACTCACTGCAACCTCCTGGCCTCAAGCAGTCCTATTCCCTTGGCCCCCCAAAGTACTAAGATTATAGGCATGAGCCACGGCACCTGCCCATTTTAACTGTTTTTAAATGCATAATTCTGTGTCATTAAATATGTTCACATTGTTTACAACCATTTGTAAAGCACTGTACAAGCTCAGAACTTTTTTATCATCCCATACTGAAACTTCACTCACTAAACAATAATTCCCCCATTGCCTTTCCCTTTAGCCCTTTGTAACCACAGTTCTATTCTCTTTCTCTAGGTGTATTTGAAAAGGCTTTCTTGTTACTGAATTGCCTTTGTTTATTATTTTCCTTTGATCTGTATCTATATTTTTTTTTAGTACCACACTTTTTAATTTCTGTATGTTTATAGTAAGTCTTGAAATCAGATAGTATGTCTTATACAGTAACTTTGTTCTTCTTAAATTTTGTTGGCTATTCTAGGTCATTTTGTCTCTATAAAAATTTGAGAGTCAACTTGTCAATTTCTACATCCAAAAAGAGGCTGCTGGGAATTTCACTGCTATTGCATTGACTCTGTAAATATTTTGAGAGAATGGACATCTTAACAATATTGAATTTCTCAATATGTGAACATGTTATTTTCCCTCATTTATTTTGGTTGGCTTTAATCGATCTAAGCAAGGCTTAATAGTTTTAGGGTTCTTACACACTTTTGCTAATTTATTTATAATAATTATTATATATTGTAAATAAAATCTTAATTTCATTTATTTTTAATTTTAATTTTCTAATTGTTGATAGTATAGGAAAATGCAACTGATTTTTGTGTATAGATTTTTTAGCCTGTGACCTTGTTAAAATTGTTTAGTTCTAGTAGCTTTTTTTTTCTTTTTTGTAGAGACAGAGTCTCACTCTATCACCCTCAGTAGAGTGCCGTAGAGTCACAGCTCACAGCAACCTCCAGCTCTTGGGCTTAGGCAATTTTCTTGCCTCAGCCTCCCGAGGAGCTGGGACTACAGGCGCCTGCCACAACGCCCAGCTATTTTTTGATGCAGTTAGGCCGGGGCCGGGTTTGAACCCGCAGCCCTCAGTATATGGGGCCGGCGTCCTCCTCGCTGAGCCAGTCACTTTTTTTTTTTTTTTTGAGACAGAGTCTGAAGTTGTCGCCCTGGGTAGAGTGCCGTAGCGTCACAGCTCACAGCAACCTCAAATGCTTGGGTTTAAGCGATTCTCTTGCCTCCGCCTCCCAACTAGCTGGGACTATAGGTGCTTGCCACAATGCCCAGCTATTTTTTTGTTGCAGTTGTCATTGTTGTTGTTGAAAGGCCCAGTCTGGGTTCGAACCCGCCAGTCCCGGCATATGTGGCTGGTACCCTAACCACTGAGCTGTGGGCACTTAGCCCATATTGTATATTTGAAAACTGTTGAGAAACTAGATTTTCAGTGTTCTCACTATAAAAAAAAGTATGTGGAGCAGTGCTGGTGGCTCAAAGGAGTAGGGCACCGGTGCCACACCAGCCCAAGCCAAAAACTGTAAAAAAAAAAAAAAAAAAAAAAAAAGTATGTGAAGTAATGCATATGTTAATTATTTAGCCATTACACAATGTATACAAATTTTAAATCATGTTGTACATGATAAATATGTACAATTTTCATTTGTCAGTTTAAGAACACTCAAAAAGAAAAGTATCTCCTAAAGGAATTAGATTGAGAGCAACAATGACAATTAAGAAAGTGATAAGAACTGGCTCAGTGCCTGTGGCTCAATGGGCTGAGGCACCAGCCGTGTACACCTGAGCTGGCGGGTTCGAATCCAGCCCGGGCCTGCCAAACAACAATGACGGCTGCAACCAAAAAATGGCTGGGTGTTGTGGCAAGCACCTGTGGTCCCAGCGACTTGGGAGATGGAGGCAGGAGACTCACTTGAGCCCAGGAATTGGAGGTTGCTATGAGCTGTGATGCAACTGCACTCTATCCAGGGTGACAGCTTGAGGCTTTGTGTCAAAGAAAAAAAAGAAAGTGTTAAGAACCATTAACTCAGAACTATAGTCCTCATTCATTTAAAAATGAGATTGATAAAAAAAAATCTTTTTAGAAGAAAAGAAAAATAGCTGTAATCCCAGTCACTTTGGAGGCTGAGGTGGGAAGATTGTTTGAGTTTAGGAGTTTGAAACTACAGTGAGCTGTGTTTATGTCACTGCACTTCTAGCCTGGGCAATGGAGCAAGAACCCCCTTCATATAGTAATTTAGGGGCCCAAGCTAAAGGGCATAGAATCCTCTGCCGAGTCCTGTGGCTCCCTCTTCACTCTCCCTCTGGCTGCTTGTGGACCCCCAGGGTACCCTTAAATTGACAAAGAAAATGTCAGGGATTCCAGTGTCAGGAAGGTGGCTCACACCTATAATCTCAGTACTCTGGGAGGCCCAGGTTGGTGATTTGATTGAGATCAGGAGTTTAAGACCAGCCTGAGCAAGAGCGAGACTCCATCTCTAAAAATAGCCAGGCATTGTGGCAGATACCTGTAATCCCAGCTACTCAGGAGCCTCGAGGCAACGGGATTGCTTAAGCCCAAGAGGCTGAGGTTGCTGGGAACTATAACGCCACAGCACTCTACCAAGGGCAACAAAATGAGACTCTGTTTCAAAAAGCAAACAAACAAACAAAAAGAAATTGCTAAGGATTCCTTTAGCATGGGCCCCAAAATGACCATATGGAGCAGAGAGCCCCCTCCCATCTCACCCGTGTAGCAAACTAGACTTTCTGTGACCAAGAATTAGACATCTGTTGTACAGAGTTTCCATAAAGTTCATGTGCAATTTGCTATGTTAAACTTTTTTTTTTTTTTTTTTGTAGAGACAGAGTCTCACTTTATCGTCCTGGGTAGAGTGCCGTGGCGTCACACTGCTCACAGCAACCTCCAGCTCTTGGGCTTAAGCGATTCTCTTGCCTCAGCCTCCCTAGTAGCTGGGACTAC
>CAUYON010069948.1:0-11370 GCA_963573935.1 Arctocebus calabarensis | reverse complement strand
TGGGGGAGGGGACTCCCGTCCGCTTGGCAATGTGCTCTGTACCTTTTATTTGTATCCTTGGGGTCGCAGGTCGCTCCAGCAGTGTTGATGTGCGTTCCTCGACCTTGTCTCTTGGCTCAGCTCCAAACCGTTGGCTTTCTCACTATATTTGTGTCCTTTAACTCTCCTGGACTGGAGCGTCTGCAGAAAGCTGGCTACAGACCGCCATCTTGGCTCCTCCTCTTCCCACGATGAGCATTTTTTCTTGTGTTTGTAGGCCATGTGCGTCTTCATCAGAGAAGTTTCTGTTCTAGTCTCTTGCCCACATAGAAATGGGTTATTTATTCTTTTCTTATTGATTAGTTTGAGTTCTCTGTAGATTTTAGTTATCAGACCTTTATCAAAAGCATAACCTGCAAAAATCTTCTCCCATTCTGAAGGTTGTCTGTTTGCTTTACTTACTATGCAATTGGCTGTGCAAAGCTTTTTAGCTTGATCAGATCCCAGTAATGGATTTTTGGTGTTGCTTCAATTGCCCAGGGGTCCTCCTCATAAAATATTCTCCTAGGCCAATTTCCTCAAATGTTTTCCCTGTACTCTGTTCTAGTATTTTTATAGTTTCATGTCTTAACTTTAAATCTTTTATCCAATGACAATCAACTTTTGTTAATGGTGAAAGGTGGGGGTCTAGTTTCAGTCATTTATAGGTTGCCAGCCAGTTCACCCAGCACCATTTGTTAAATAAGGAGTCTTTCCCCCACTGAATATTTTTGATAGGTTTGTTGAAGATCAAAAGACAAAAGCTGTGTTCATCTCTTGGTTCTCTATTCTGTTCCATCAATCTACCTCTGTTTTTGTGCCAGTACCATACTGTTTTGGTCTCTATAGATTTATAGTATAGTCTGAAGTCTGGTAATGTGATACCTCCTGATTTGTTCTTATTTCTGAGTTATGTATTTGCTATTGGAGGTTTTTTTCTGATTCCATACAAAATGAAGTATGATTTTTTCAAGTTATTTAAAGTATGACAATGGTGCTTTAATAGGGATTGCATTAAATCTGTAAATTGCTTTGGGTATTATGGACATTTTAACAATGTTGATTCTTCACAGCCATGAACATGGTATGTTTTTTATTTGTTAACATCTTCAGCTATTTCTGTTCTTAGAGTTTCATAGTTCTCTTTATAGAGATCTTTCGCATCTTTTGTTAGGGAAATTCCCAGATATTTCATCTCCTTTGGCACTATTGTAAAAGGGGTAGAGTCTTTGACTGTATTTTCATCTTGACTATTGTTGGCATATATAAACACTACTGACTTGTTAAGTATTGAGTTTGTATCCTGAGATGCTGTTGTATTCCTTGATGACTTCTAAGAGTTTTGAAGTTGAATCCCTGGGGGTTTTCCAGGTATAGGTTCATGTTATCAGTGAAGAGTAAGAGTTTGATCTCCTCTGACCCTATTTGGATACCTTTGATCACATTCTCTTGCCTGATTGTGATGGTTAAGACTTCCATTACTATGTTGAATAGCAGTGAAGACAGTGGGCATCCTTGCCTCATTTCTGATCTGGGTGGAAATGTTTTCAATTTTACACCATTCAATATGATATTGGCTGTGGGTTTGCTGTAGATGGCCTCTACCAGTTTAGAAATGTCCCTTCTATGCCTATTTTCTTAAAAGTGTTCTGATTATGAAAGGATGCTGGATATTATCAAAGACCTTTTCTGCATCAGTTGAGAGAATCATATGGTCTTTGTTTTTTATTTTATTGATGTGATGTATTATATTTATAGATTTGCATATGTTGAACCAACCCTGTAACCCTGGAATAAAACCAGCTTGATCATGGTGTATAATTTTTTTGATGTGTTGTTGAATTCTGTTTGCTAAGATCTTATTGAATATTTTTGCATTGATAGTCATTAATAGTATTGGTCTATAATTTTCTTTCTTTTTTGGATCCTTTCCTGGTTTGGTATCAGGGTGACATTTGCTTCAAAGAACGTGTTGGAAAGTATTTCTTCTTTTTCTATGCTTTGGAAAATGTTATATGATATAGGTACTAGTTCCTCGTGATAGAATTTGGATGTGAAGCCATCTGGTTCTGGACTTTTCTTTTTTGGGAGATTTCGTATTGCTGATGCTATTTCAGTGATTGATATAAGTCTATTCAAGATTTCTAATTCTTTCTGATTGAGTCTAGGAAGGTGGTATGCTTCCAGGTATTGGTCAATTTCCTTCAGATTTTCATATTTCTGGGAATAGAGATTTTTGTAGTAATCATTGAGGATTTTTAAATTTCTGAAGTTTCTGTTGTTATTTTTCCTCTGTCATTTCTGATAGATGCTATTAGAAATTTTACTTTTCTATTTGTGGTTAGGTTGGCCAAAGGTTTATCAATTTTGTTAATCTTTTCAAAAAACCAACTTTTTGTTTCATTGATCTTCTGAATGATTCTTTTGTTTTCAATTTCATTTAATTCTGCCCTAATTTTGGTTATATTTTTCTTCTGTTGGGTTTGGGGTTGGAATGTTCTTTCTTTACCAGTTGCTTGAGATGATCCATTAAGTTGTTGGCTTCCTTGCTTTCTGTTTTTATTTTTTATTTTATTTTAGTTTTTTTAGAGACAGAGTCTCACTTTGTCACCCTTGGTAGAGTGCCATGGTGTCACAGCTCACAGACACTTCCAGCTCTTGTGTTTAGGTGATTCTCTTGCCTCAGCCTCCCAAGTATCTGGGACTACAGGTGCCTGCTACAATGCCTGGCTATTTTTTGTTGCATTTTGGTCAGT
Source organism: Arctocebus calabarensis (assembly GCA_963573935.1). Taxonomy (NCBI): domain Eukaryota; kingdom Metazoa; phylum Chordata; class Mammalia; order Primates; family Lorisidae; genus Arctocebus; species Arctocebus calabarensis. The sequence continues at coordinate 8,596 of CAUYON010069948.1, read as the reverse complement.
GATGGGTTTGAACCTACCACCCTTGGTATATGGAGCTGGTGCCCTACTCACTGAGCCACAGGCGCCACCCTCTTTCTGTTTTCTTGATGAAGGCTTCAATGCTATAAATTTCCCTCTTAGGACTATTTTTGGAGTATCCCAGAGGTTTTGATAATTTGTGTCTTCATTGTCCAAAAGTTTGGTGATTTTCTACTTAATTTCATCTTTGACTCAGCTATCATTCAGCCTAAGATTACTTAGTTTCCATGACTTTGTTGGAGTATGAAGATTCCTTTGCTGTTGAGTTCAACTATTTCCATAGTGGTCTGAGAAGATACAAGAATAATTTCTATACTTTAAAATTTGCTGATGTTAGACTTGTGTCCTTATGATCTATTTTGGAGGATGACTCATGGTCTGATGAGAATATTGTATATTGTTTTATTAGGGTGAAATGTTCTGTAGAGGTCTGCAAAGTCCATTTGTTCTAGGGTCAGGTTTAAGTCTAATATTTTTGGTTTAGTTTCTTCTCAGAGGATCAATCCAAAATTGTCAAAGGGGTGTTCAAACCCCCAACTATTATAGTGTAGGAAGATATCAAGTTATTCATATCCATTAGGGTCCACTTTATGCATTGAGGAGCATTCTGGTAGGGTGCATAAATGTTAATTATTGAAATGTTTTCATGTTGGGTATTTCCCTTGACAAATATGTAGTGATCTTCCTTATCTTTCTTTATCTTTGTTGCTTTAAAGCCAATTATATCTGCTACTAAAATTACAATCCCTGCTTTTTTCTGGTTTCCCTTTGCCTGTATTATGTAAGTCCGTCCCTTCACCCTGAGTCTATTTTTATCCTTTAAGGTAAGATATCAGATATCTGGTCTGAGTTTATGTATCTAGTCAGCCAGCCTATGCCTCTTTACAGCATAATTTAAACCATTCACATTAATTGAGAGAACTGATAAGCCTGGTTGTTTTGGGTGTCATGATTTTTGGATGTGCAGTGGACATTTTTTAATCCTTTCACCACTGTGGAAGTTCAGTTTTGCTAAAAAATTTCTGGGTGAGTTTACTTTGGAGGTAGAGCATTGCGCTGGTCATTGTGGAGGATGGGTTTGAGAATATCCTAAAGAGCTGGTTCAGTTATGGCAAATTTCTTTAACATGTCTATGTCATTAAAGTATTTGATTTATCCATCACAAATGAAACTCAGTTTAGCTGGATACAGGATCCTGGACTGGAAGTTGTTTTGTTTTAGGAGATTGAAGGTTGATGACCATCTTCTTTGCTTGAAACATTTTGGCTGAGAGAGCTGCAGTCATTCTGATACTTCTCCCTTTGTAGGTGATGCTTTTCTTATGTCTGGCTGCTTTCAGAATTTTCTCCTTTGTCTTAACTTTGGTGAAGCTAATCACAATGTTTCTAGGAGATGCTTTATTTGGATTGAGTCTTGCTGGGGTTCTGATACTGTCTGCTATCTGAAATTCTGTTATCTCTTGCAATGTTTAGGAAATTCTCCTCCAAAATCTCTTAGAGTAGAACATCTGTACCTTTAGGACCATCCTCTTCTCCTTTGGGAATTCCTATGAGACAAATGTTTGATCTTTTGGAGTGATCCCACAACTCTCTCAGGGAATGATTAGTTTTTGCTCTCCATTTGTCTGCCTCTTTGGGTGTTTGGGAACGTTCAAAAGCTTTGTCTTCAGTTTCAGAGATCCTTTCTTCTGCTTGGTCAATTCTATAACTGAGGGATTCTACTGTATTTTGGAGCTCCTCAGCTAACTTTTTTGTTTCCTTGAGCTTTGCTATCTCTTTTCTCATTATGTCCATATCTTTGGTGACTTGAGTTTTGAATTCATTAATTTCTTGAGATAACTTCAGAACTACATTTTGGAATTAAATTTCTATCTTTTCTTCCATTCTATTTATCTTATTTGCAATCCATATTCTGAATTTGATTCCTGACATTGCTGCCATTTTTCTATGCATGATATCTTCAGTTGTATTTCCTTTTTCATTTGTTGGGGTGGTTGATCTACTCTGGTTATTCATGTTGCCAGAGTTCTATTGGGTCCACACTGTGTTTATTTTCTACCATTTAGTTATTAGACCTGGTAGGGTGAGACTGAATTGGGGTTCCCGGGTAGTAGAGATAGCTCCTTACAAAAGTGCTAGGCTTTGTAATGGTGGCTTATCTCCCACAACCTTACAAAGTCCCCTTTCAGAGTTTTGGCGGAGACTCTGAGGAGATATTTGGTGGTATAGTGCAAGCTAGCTCTGTTTTGATATCAGCCAAACTCTACCCTATCCTAAGAAACCACAGTGTTAGGTTTAAATCTCAACTGTGAAGAGATGAAAACAGCTGCAATGCCCAGCCCCTACCTTTCAGTTCTTTTCCACTACTGAAATTTGAAGGTCAACCTCAGAATGTCCCTGTGGGGATAGCCCCAGACCTGGGTTCCAATTAAATTGTCTCAGGCAAACCCTGCTCAACAGAGAGGGAGTCAAGAGTCTCCAACAGCACAATTGGAGCCAGGGATCCACACTCTTGCCTGCCAGACTCAGTCCAAACTGTTGTCCACTTCTCTGTTCACAGGCCCAGTTGGAGCCAGGGGCCACGCCCCCTCCTTCTGGTCTCAGTCCACTGCCTGGCAAGCCTTTGTTCAATGGCTCTGTTGGAGTCAGGGCACCAGGCCTGCCCTTTGGTCTCAGTCCATACCCAACTAGCCTCTGCTTGCCAGATCAGTTGGAGTCAGAAGATCATGGCCCCCACCTGCCAGTCTCAGCCCAATGCATGGAAAGCCTCTGTTCACAGGCTATGTTAGAGTCAGGGCATCACACCCTGCCTGCAGGTCTCAGTCCTCACCTGATAAGCCTCTGCTCACCAGCCCCTCTGGAGACAGGGGACCAGACCCTAGCCCTCAGGTCTTTGTTCACAGTCAGCAAGCCACTGATCGAGGGTTCTGTTGGAATCAGGGGATCACGTCCTTGCTCTCAGGTCTCAGTGCTTGCCTAGCAAACCTCTGCTCACAGGCCCAGCAGGGGCAGGGGACCAGCCCTGTCTGCCAAACTCAGTCTACAGGGGGTACCACACTCCATTGTGGGTGCTGCCAGAGCTGAGGGTTCTACACCTTGTCCCACTAGACACAGCCTGGGTCAACACCACCACTGGCTGGTTATAGTCATAACCAGAGGATTGCTCCTCCTCCTGCTGAGTGTCCCTTTTTCCCCACACCCCCTTTCTTCCCCATTAGTCATAGATTCCCTCCTGATGGTTGGCAGTCCACACTATGCCCAGGTCTCTCAGGACAATACCAAAATCTCTGTACTCTGCAGGGGGCAGAACTTCAGACCACCATGTGAGGGGGAAAGGGTGGACTGGGAGTTTGGACTTGTGGGGGAAAATATCTGTTTAATTTTATGCCTGGCAGGGTGGTGTCTAGGTTCATAAGTGGGACCTCCCTGAAGAAATAGACAAGATCTTTTGTTCTCTGCTCATTTGCATATAGCCTGCAGCAGGCCTCCTGCTTGGGGGAGGGGACTTCTGTCCTCTAGTTGATAGGCTTTGTACCTGTAATTTGTTCTCTTGAATGATATTCCTTGGAGTTACAGCTTGCTGCACTTCTTTCTTGTATCAGCTCCCTACCTTTGGCTTCATAGAGTCCAATTCTGTATAATTTTTCTTCCTCTGATCAGAAGCCTCTGCTGAGGGTTGCTACCAGTTGACCATCTTCACCTGGAATTAGTTATCTTAAGAAAAACTGAGATTCCTTTATTAGCTCTCACATTTTTCTGCTGAAAATCAGATCAATTTCTATTTTCCCCCAGCCTTATCTGTGGTTTTGTTTTCCACAGTTTTGGTTACCCATTGTCAGCTTCAGTCCAAAAGTATTAAATGAGAAATCCCAGATATAAAAAAATTCCTAAGTTTTAAATTGCATGCCCTTCTGAGTAGCATGATGAAATCTTGTGCTGTCCTGCTCTGCTCTGTCTGGGACGTGAATCCTCCCTTTGTCCAGTGGGTCCACATTGTCTACGCTCCCTCTTTGCTGGTCACTCAAGTTGCTATCTTGGTTGTAGGATGACTGTCATGGTATTGTGGTGCTTGTGTTCAAATAACCCTTATATTACTTAATGATGGTCTCAAAGAGCAAGAATAGTGATGATGGCAATTCAGATATGTCCAAGAGAAGCTATGAAATGTTTCCTTTAAGTGAAAAGATGAAAGTTCTCAACTTAAGGAAGGAAAAGAAATTGTATGCTGAGGTTGCTGAGAGGTAAGGTAAGAATGAATTGTCTATCCATAAAATTATGAAAAAGGAAGAAGACATTCATTTAGTTTGCTGTCATCCCTCAGACTGTAAAAGTTATGGTTATGGTGCATAATAAGTGTTTAGTTAAGATAGAAAGTGTATTACATATATTTTTCCCTTTTACTGTTATTTGCATTTATTTTATGTTGCATCTATTTCCTTGACATAAGTTTTTGTTTCTTCAGTTTCTTTGGGGATATCTTTTCCTTCTGTGCTACCTCCTCTTCTGATTTGGGAACAATTTGTTCCTTTTCAGTAAGGATCATCTCCATGTGGTAAGGGGAGCTCATGTATGAGTTAATATGAACATGAGCTCTATGAGATTGGCAACACATCTTGGGTGCTTTGTTCATTTTGCTCAATGACCAGAGAATCTATATCTAAACCCTTAATATGCAGAGCATTACTCTCTGCATTTTTAAACATATGCAGCAAAAATTCAGCACTCTTTTTGGGCCACCGACCCTGTGTTCAGCCCCACTATTTGGCCTGGGAACACCTACTAACTCCACCATTGTAATGCCAGAATGGTACATGCCATTTCTTTAAAGTGATGTCTTTCAGATACTTGGTGGCTTTTCATATATGCATACCCTTGATGACCTGGGCAGTTTCACATGTATTCTTAAAATGAACATGAAGATTTGAGTGTCTTGACATCCATGACTGTGTGGGGTTTTCTGGATCAAGTGAATAGCAAACCATTTTCACCGATCACCTCAGGCCACTTAGGGAAAAAGAAAGTATTACATTTGTAAGTGGAAGACATGAACAGAAACATGATCTGGAACATGGTAATCAGGTCTGATACTATCTGCAGTTTCAGACACCCATGTTCCCCATAGACTGCTGTGCTTAATGAGCCCATATCCAGGGCTCGTTATTTATAAACAGTTTCTATTTTTGATGCATTTTGATGGATTTACTTATAAGATACATCATCAAGAGGGCTTTGATTAAATTAATTTGACAGTTGTAGGTATTAGTGTGCTGGATTCAGTTTGTAGTGGCTTACAAAAGCTGATGGGGCACCTCTTCTCAATACTTCATTCAGTGACAACACATTGGTAGGTCATGATTGACCATGTTGGGAGTATTTACATTACAAAAATAGGCAAATGTTGTAACTCAGAATTTTCCTCTCTGAATATTTTTATGTTAAACATTTACCTGCATGACATTTGTCCTCGTGCTATTCCAGTATTAATAGAATAAAAAAGGAAAAAAAATTTTATAGGTCCACAAGGAACAAAAAAGTTATCAAAGTTTTGGTTGTTTGGATAGTTGTTCCAATTCATTCTAAAAATAGGAGAGGTATTTGATTAAAGATATTAAGAGACATTTCAGAATTATTTAGGTATTTTTGTCTCATATTTTTTGAATAGGAGAATGAATGATTTAGAGTATTTTTTTGAAATACTCTAGTGAGTCCTGGACTTGGATCTTAATTTACGGACAACAATGGAAAAGTTACTTAAATTCTCTAAGCTTTAGTTTCCTTACTTATAAAATTAGAATAAAATAATTTTACATGTGAAGGAATTTTGTAATTTGTAGAACTCTAAAACTGTGATGTATTATTCCACAGACTCCTTCAGTAGGTGATAGTTTTTTTAAAAAAATTAAATTTATGTGGCAAGTGTATTAAGAACCAGTTTACTTTTTCTTGGATAAACAGTTGTTTTGTTTTGTTTTGCTTTACAGTTATTATGGTATCTTACAAAGGCTGATCATTATGATGGAACAAGTCCTTCCTTTTCTTTTTCTTTTTTTAAAAATTATTTGGGATTCACTGAGGGTACAAAAAAATTAGGATACAACGATTGCATTTGTTAGATAAAGTCCCCCTTGTAATTGTGTCCTGCCCCCAAGAGGTGTACCATACACCATGACTCCCCAACTCACTCCCTCCTCTCCTTTCCCTACTTGCTCATTCCCCCACCCCACCCCTTGTATTAGCTCATCTACTGCCTTCGTATTAGAATTGAGTACATTGGATTCTTGCTTCTCCATTCTTGTGATGCTTTATTAAGAAGAATGTGTTCCACCTCCATCCAGATTAATACAAAAAATGTAAAGTCTCTGTCTGTTTTAATGGCCTAATAGTATTCCATGGTATACATATACCGCAGCTTTCAGGATTTGGAAAAAATAATTCTTCATTTTGTACTGAACCAGAAAAAAACCCTGTATAGCCAAGACAATTCTTAGTAATAAAAATAAAGCCAGGGGTATCACCCTACCAGACTTTATGCTATACTACAAGGCCTTAGTGATCAAAGCAGCATGGTATTGGCACAAAAATAGAGACATTGACATTTGGAACCAAATAGAAAACTGTGAGAGGAAACTAATGTCTCACAGCCACCTGATATTTGATAAGCCAAACAAGAACATACACTGGGGAAAAGAATTCTTATTCAATAAATGGTGTTGGGAGAACTGGATAACCCTTCTCTTTTTGAATGGTTGCAGCCAGGAGGTCTTTCCAGTCTTGAAGAATAATTGCTCAGCATTAGCATTTGAATCATGGAAACCTCAGCCTGCTTAGCCAACTGCTGATAGTCACCCTGTACAATGGAGGATAGGAAAATATAAATAAACATGGGTTGCAGGGCAGTAGGAAAAAAGAAGGGAAGATTTTCTATATTTATTTCCCTCATTCTACATGGAGTCCCCTTCTCAGACTGAGCTTTCTTCTTCAGCCTCTTTGGAGTATCAGTTGCTGATAATGACTTAAATACAGAAGTGCACTTTAGTGGAGATGTGTGCTATTGATTAAAGCTGTATCATCCAGGGGCCCATTCAAAGATTTCTGACTTCCTCCCTTATCTTTGGAACTCCTCTTTGCTTTGACTGCCACGTCCATCTGAAGCCGTCTGTACATACTTGCAGCAGGAATTTGTTTGTGTCATCTCCAGCTTTGCAGCTTGTTGATCCACATATTATGTTCTTATTCTAAACATCATAGTGTTCACTTTCCTTTACATTCAGTTTGTATTCAATATGCACAATAGGTTTTGTTTGGCCTTATAATTATTTCATTTGCATTTATGTTGAAAACTGGCTGCAAGTTCTCCTATGTCTTCACAACTTTTCCAAGCCACAGTTTCTTCATTTGTAAAATGCAAAAAAAGGATACAAATACTTTTCTTTCATAATTGTGTGGATTAGATCAAATGTTGTATGACGTACATTTAGAGCTCTTAACATGGTGCCTGGAACTTATGAATGCCTAAAATAAAATTTTTTGATGAGTCAGAAGTCTATAGATTCTTTTCTTTTTTCTGAGACAGAGTCTCACTCTGTTGCAGAGGTCTAGGCTACAGTGAGGTGGCTTCGGCCTACCTCAAAGCAAACGCAACCTCCTGGATTTGAGTGATCCTTCTGCTTCAGCCTCCTGAGGAGCAGGAACTACTAATGCCTGCCACAATGTCTGGCTAATGTTTCTATTTTTAGAACAGATGGGGTCTCACTCTTTTTCAGTCTGGTCTTGAATGCCTGGGCTCAAGCGATCCTCCCACCTTGGCCTGCCAAAGTGCTAGGATTCTAGGTGTGAGCCACTGTACCTGCTGCATTCAGCAGATTCTTATGGATGCATAGTTACAACACCTATATGGATAGGAACCATTCTTCCTCAGTCTTGCTATTACTTTTGATGTTGAGGGCCTTCTATTAGCTGAACACTCTGGTTTTACATTTCTTTTGTGAAGGGATGCCTTATTGGAGAGTAGGCTTGATAATGAGGAAGCTTGGGATGGGGAATGAAGAAGTTTGGGGTGAAGAACAGGATAAGGAAATAACTGAGCTCCTTTTTGCCTCATGTGTAGGGATGTGCGTGCATTTGTGCATGTGTATCAGGGAGATGTGGAGGGTGGAAAGGAGATTTGACTGCTTATAAACACATTCAGATGTGTTCCTTCATGCTGAAAGTTTTACATGGGCAAGCTTCCGCATGAGGAGGTCTTTGTTTTTTTCATCCTTCTGTGTGCCTATTTCTGATGTTCTGTAGTAAAGTGTTCATTGTTGCTGTATATGTAAGCTACATTCTCTGATATGAAAATGATCAAAAATTATAGTGGTATTTTTATTTGCCAATATTATCCTTTTGTGACTCTCAGTTGGATATGAAATTGGATATGAAAAAATAGTGTTTCCTTTTTTTTAAAAATAATTTTATTAAATCATAATTGTATACATTGGTGCAATCATGGGGCACAATGTGCTGACTTCATATACAATCTGAAATATTTTGGTCATACTGTTAAACATAGCCTTCATGGCATTTTCTTAATCACTATA
>CAUYON010069947.1:0-25292 GCA_963573935.1 Arctocebus calabarensis | reverse complement strand
GTCCTTTCATGGGATTGAGGCCTAGGAAATTCACAAGAAATTGACCTAGGCATAGGAGATGGGGGTTCCACATTTAGTCTTAAGTGTGAAGTGAAGGAGACACCAAGGCACAGGTGTCTCCTCAGCAGTTGTCCAGCCTTTGGTTTTCACTCAACCTGCAGGCTTCACGTGGAAAGGCTAAGTCTCAGAATGTTGATCTTGAAACATTCACGTTCTTCCTCGCCAGATAAAATGATTCTGTTTTCATGAAGATGTAAGGGAAATAGGAAATAGCTGTACTATGATTGTAAGAATTACAGGTGTTGATTTTCTTAAAAATTATTCAGCAAGTTAATGAGTCTTTCTTAACACTCACTGGGGTGAGTTTCTTCCCTTCCCCAAAGCTTGATAAGGTCCCCAAAGCCTGCTGAGTATAGTTTTTCCATTGCCTTCAGTTGTTCTAAGTGAGTCTTCCCTTTAAGCCAGCCTCTTCACTACCACAATTTGGCCCTATCTTATCCTTTCAGCCTCACGTTTCTCCACCACCAACCCTTTCACCCCAGCCTGTCACAGGAAACTGCCTATAATGCTTACTAGAGTTTTCAGCGATGCATTTAATTGTGAAGTTTGATGATTAATGTCTGTCTCCCCTAGTAGAGCAAAAAGCTTCATAAAGGAATATCTGTTGTCTTTATTTAGGTCAATAAACAGTCATTGAATTCAACTAAATCATCCCTCCCAAAGCCCTGCTTCTTTTGCTTCTGAGTCTTTGGCAAGTCTCTCTGCATTAGACTGTGAGTCCCATAAAAGCAGGGATTTCCACAACTTACCAATTTTCATATTCTCCTAACTGGGCATTCACATCTTTCCTCTGTCAGGGGTCCCACTTTTGGTGACACTAACAACAGGTCACTTACAAGTGTCAACACCGATTCTTTTCAAAATTTTCTCTTTTCTACCTTGGTGAAATAAAATAAAATGCCAAACGGTGGAGAACTGTGTATAATGAAGTCAGGAAGTCTTTCATTTCTAACTATTTTTTGTATATATTTGGTATGTGAATTTCACATTTTTTGGTACGTGATTATTTGGTGATTTTCACCTTGCTTCTCAATCTCAATCTTTTCTAACCCAATATGTCTAGCCATCTGCTCATTGCCAAGGAAGAGAAAAGAAAAGAGAAATCATTACATCCTATATGATTAACACTGGGTAAATTCTGTATTTAACCTTAAAGATTAAAAATATAAATGAATAAACAAATAAATATGCACACTTGTACCATAAAACATACATACATCAAGGAGAAAGGTGCCTTGCTTTTAAAAAAAACAAGCATTGTAATTTGTAAAGTAAACAAGTGAGCAAATAAATCCTGCTCTAAAGAAATAATCATTCAAGTTTGTGAAAGTTAAGGGACAACTGAACAAATACCATGACATAGAATTGGTGCTATATCAAATATATGGAAAGAGCATAAAGAAAAGGTGGACAGTTTTCCACTGAATGGTTGGTCACGCTTTAGAGAAGAGATTGTAGGAGACACCTGTGAGAAATACCTTGGCGATAAGGGATTGGGGTAGGGACATAACATCACATAACATCATTTCACATCATCAGTCTCTCGTTAAAGAACACAGGAGCACATAAGAGCACGTGATAGAACACCGACATTATAGCATAGCAGTCACCACACCTGTGGTGTATTACTTTTACAAATCACCTCAGGAGAAATGGCTACCAGATTAGAGAAACAGAACTAAGACTAACAGACTGCTGCTGAGATGCTCGCTCCTACTAACATTGACTGTGACTTCTCGGGTGTTTTGTCACCCAAGACCTGAATAAGACATACCCTGAGAAAGCTGGTATAGCAGTCTGCATCTGGACAGTTTCCTGGGCAGGGGCCGGAGACCGAGCGTGGCTCCTATGTGGCTCCCCAGAAGGGACCTGACAAGACATGGCGTGGGACATGAGTCTTTATGTATGTGCAGGATACTGGCAGATCTACGATAGAGGGGATTTTATGCTGAAAGAGAAAGATGAGCCTCTGAGGAACTTAAGATCCTCTAATGTGGCTGGAGAAGCAGAGCACGGCCTTAAGAGGCCCAGGAGAGGCTCGGTGCCTGTGGCTCAACGGGCTAGGGCGCCAGCCACGTACACCTGAGCTGGCGGGTTCGAATCCAGCCCAGGCCCGCCAAACAACAATGACGGCTGCAACCAAAAAATGGCCGGCATTGTGGCGGGCGCCTGTAGTCCCAGCGACTTGGGAGGCGGAGGCAGGAGACTCGCTTGAGTCCAGGAATTGGAGGTTGCTATGAGCTATGATGCAACAGCACTCTCTCCAGGGTGACAGCTTGAGGCTCTTTCTCAAAAAAAAAAAAAAAAAAAAAAAAAAAAGAGGCGCAGGAGAGATGTGGTCTCCTGCCAAGGACAGTCATTGCCAACCCAATTTTTTTTTTTTTTTTTTTTTTAGTTTAAAGAACGGTGGCTATAAAGCTTAAGTGTGTGTCAAGATTTACATGCCTCAAACTAAGATTCTCATCTGAAATACCTGATTTCATCTAACAGTCCTAGGAAACTGAATTTTGATTGACTCTGATGGTTCTCATATAACTAAACTGAAGTCTATACTTTTCCTAAATTTGCCGCAAATAGAAAATTGCAGCTGCCATGACAGACCAGAATGAAAAGGTCAGTAAAATCAATCTGACCTTTCCTAGTGTTCCTGCTGTGCAACTGGAAAGTATTTTCAAAGCATGCAATATCTGACGTCAAGTCCATTTATGAACATATTTGAGCCTACCCATGCGTCTGGGTTTTTCAAGTTGGCTTATGCTCAGTTCTTCACTGAAAGGGAAGAGGGTCCACTACCCATAAGGCACATGATACAGACTAAGTTTTACAGTAGTTTAAGGAACAATGCCATTGTTTTATTTAAAGTCAGAAGGAAAAAAAAATAACTTCTAGGGTGAAGAAAATGCTTAAACAAGTAACATTAATACATTGGTCTCAATACAATACAGTCCTCAAATCTAATTTTAATGTGCTTTAAGGGAGAAGGAAACCCTCAAGGCAAAAGTATCTAAGGGGGGGAGGGGTCCTGCAGAAGTCAATATGCAGCCCAGCAATGGTAGGTGAGAAAATGCAAGATAAAAACCCTTTACACTGGGCAATGACACAAGGCTTATGAATGTTGGAGTGGGGGTGGGGGGGATGGATGTCAACAGTAAGCAAAGTATCTGAAAAGAAGGACTTTGATTCCAGTAAGGAGTATCCTTGGCTTTCTAAATTCCTGTTAATTGCTGATATTTAAAAACCTTCAATAAAAATGCATTTTTTTTTTAATTAGGATTAGCATTCTCTGAGAACCCGTATCACTCTGGGTCTACCCAGTAGAAGGTACAAGAAGGAGCACTAAGTAAAGAAAGCTTGGCATTTCCTTAACAGTCCCTACATCACAATAGTGGTGATGTTTGAATTTCACAAGATTTCCAGGAAAGGATGAATTGGCATTCAGCTTTATTTTACATGTAGGTAGAACCCAGATGTCAGCAGAACAAGTAATTAAAAACAAAACCACTGTGGACGATGTTGATAAGCCTACGTGACAATGTCCAATTCTCTCTGCCCTAAAATTATCTATATCACACTGATAATTTTGTTACTATAGCTCTGACTAACTCACCTTTCTACCCAACACTTCATTAGTAGGCACTTTCTGTATTTTGCCTAATGAAAATACGTTATTCTGATTATCAGTTAAAATGTTTCAACATTTTTATTTTAGTTGCTCTTCTATTCCAACTTTTCAGTTTGGCATTTGAAGCTCACTTGGCTGTGAGCTTACGTTACACTCTGCTCTCAATCATCTCCTGCTTTTTCACTGAACTCTAGCCAAAATGGACCATTTGTTACTTTAGCGCTTTGCCAATATTTCTCCAACACCATGTCCTTGCTCAAATTGTTCCTTGAGAATAAAGCCTCGTCTTCACCTGGGCCCATCCCTCATAGCAGAAGTCTTTACTGTTCTGCTACCTGCATGGGGCTTTTCCCTCTCTCTAAGGCCTATGATACTGTCCTGTCTGTCTCCTATTGGCTCATTTTTCAACATTACGTTTTAGTTATTATGCATTCCCCACCACCATCATCAGGCTGCCTTACAGAGATTGGTCTTTAATACAAAGCATTGTATGTTAGTGCTCAGAAACATTCCTGAAGCTCCTATAAACACCACAAATTATCCTAGCATATCATCTCACTGGTTTTCTACACACTCTGCCTTCTACATTTATTTATTTATTTATTTTTTGTAGAGACAGAGTCTCACTTTATTGCCCTTGGTAGAATGCCATGGCATCACACAGCTCACAGGAACCTCCAACTCCTGGACTTAGGCGATTCTCCTGCCTCTGCCTCCCGAGTAGCTGGGACTACAGGCGCCTACCACAACGCCCATCTAGTTTTCTGTTTTGCAGTTCGGCCCAGGCTGGGTTTGAACCCGCCACCTTCAGTATATTAGGCCGGCGCCCTACTCGATGAGCCACAGGCACCGCCCAGCCTTCTACATTTATTTAATTTGTCTTTCAATTATGTTGTAAATATCATGAAAGTAAGAGCTTCTTGTTCTGTTCACTGCTGTATCTTTAATGCCTAGAATCTTTTCTGGGATATAATAATTGAAAAGTATGTTTCAATGAATTAATAACTGGTATTTATAAGTCAGTATTCCACGGGATAGAAAAAGATGAAAAAATCTCACAAACTTCAGAGTTGAGCTATTTCCTCTATGTAAGTGAAGTTAGGCATAACTTTTCACACCCATTCAGTGTGAGAACATTTTTAGATAGGGTAGAAATGAATCAATGTTGAGCTTCCAATGTAAGGAAGGGCCCCACAGAGGACAAAATTGGCAAACAAAAACATGGCTCTTATAGAGAATGTCAAGAAAAGCAAACCCAAACTCTGTCAAATAATTTGAAGTTTATTCAGAGCTGAATATGAATGACCTTGGTCTGGAGCCACACCCAAGAAACCTTCAGCAAGTGGTCTTGCTGTGGTTATGTTACAGGTTGGTTTTATACATTTCAGAGACAGGAATTACACCTGAAGCCATAAATCAATGCATAGAAGATGTACATTGGTTTTGTTCCCTAAAGGATGGACATCTTGAAGTGGGATTGGGGGTGTATTGCAGGTTATAGGTAAGTTTAAAGATTCTTTGATTGGTAATTGGTTAAAAAAATGAATGTATATGAATCGTGGCCTATGATTGCACCAATGTACAGAATTATGATTCAATAAAATTATAAAAATAAAAAATAAAAAATAAATAAAAAAATGACACTTTGTCTACAGGTTTGAAATGTTTTAAGTTAAGATAAGGAAATCTGTTAATGAGACACAGGTCACCAAACATGGACTCAGGAGAGGTGCTGAGTAAATTGAAGACCCAAGGGTGTGGTTTAAGCTTTGTCTTGAACGGTCTCAGGTCTGTCAATGAGCTACAAAGGACTGTTCCCAGCAAGGAAGGGGGCATGAGAAAGCATGTCTGGCCCCCCTTCTCATGGTGAACAACCCAGAATTAGGGTATTTCTGAGGTCCTCTTGGCCAAGCTGGGGAACTTAAGATTTTATTTCAGTTTATAAGGAGTTATTTTGACATACCCAAATGAGACAAAGGTGACATTTAATGACAGGAGCAGTGACTTTGTGTTTGAGAAACCTATGTTCTGGGCTCCTTTAAAAGGAGAAAAAAGTCTCACAAATCAAGCACATTAGAAATGTTGGAACTTAGTAAACAATACCCAAAATATGGTGCCTTGGTGTGCTGACTGCTTTGAACAAAAGATATTGAAAGCCCTGAAACATCAGCCACAGATCCAAGATCTCTTTCTGTGACCATCTTCTCCTTCCCCTATTTCCTTCCACAGCTCAGAGAGGGGCTCTCTCTGATGTTCCCTTAGCTGACTCAGGGAACCATATCCAGAAGGAACACAATTGCCTTGAACTCTCTCCCTGTACTCTACATTGACCAATGATTAACTTGTAGTGCTGCAGAGAAAAAGTCTCCATGGTCAGGACCCCGTGCCCATGTTACAGACCTCTCACCTATTCTTTCAACTATTCTTCTGAGGACTTTCACCTGAGACATTTTATCTGAATAATACAAGAACCTTTGTTCACTATCCCTAATTTGTCCCCACCTCCCCCAAAGCCTCAAGCTCCTGTATCTTCATGCTATTAAACCTTCAGCATCTGGCTCTTCTTTGAATCCCGTATTTCTGAGGCTCTTGTGCACACCTGCATGTTAATAACTTTGTGTACCTTTTCTTCTGTTAATGGTCTATTGTCAAGTTCTTTTCTTTTCCTTCTTATTTTTTTGAGACAGAGTCTCACTATGTCACCCTGGGTACAGTGCCCTAGTGTCACAGCTCACAGCAACCTCAAACTCTTGAGCTTAAGTGATTCTCTTGTCTCAGCCTCGCGAGAAGCTGGGACTACAGGCAAGTTATTATTTTCATTAGACTCAACAAATAAAACGTTCAGAGAAAAACTTTAAACTTCCATGTGCTGTCTTATTTAACCAAGTAAGGATTTGCCACACTTTAGTCACTTAGAAGTTTGTGGATATAAAGCCTGCAGGTCACAAAGCTACTCCGTGCCCACATGCATGCAGAGAAAAACAGATGGAATAATAGAGGCCACAAACTTCTAGTCTTTGAAGAAGAGCACACTGATAGCTGGGGAACTCATGAGACCAGGAGTTGTCACAGTAAAGGTGCAGACGTTCATAAACTGAACAAAGAACTACTGAGTATCCACTGGTGTTAGGGACTCCACAGGGCCCTGGGTACCTAACAGAGAATTAAACAGATAAAGTTCATACAGAATTTACAATCTAGTTCTCAATGAACTATTTTCCCCTTGAGTCACTCTTGTCACCCAGAGCTTGTGACAACAGGGTGTATAAATATGAGACAAAGACATCAAGGGCAAGAGGGTACAGCCGAGAAAGAAGCAGAAAATAAGCACCCTAGTGAAGGTCCCGCTGGCTAAACTCAAAATTATACCCACCTAAGAAAATATTCTGCCTATGACACATGTGGCTTTGGACCTGGGATGAATAAGTGCTAAAAATGTCTTCTTTGCTATATTTCCTTTATTAGGAAACTCTATCTTCTTTAAGATGAGAAAACTTTACCCTTTGTTTTCTACTAAGCATTGAAGTTCATCTTTAATGTATAATTCAGGTCTGGGCAATGATTAATTCATCAGAACTCTTTTGTACTGGGAGAAAAAAACTAGGCTCTTGGCTAAATAACACCAGATGCTCCCAGTTAGATTCTGTCAAGAGGAAGACAGTGTCAAGCATTATTGTTAATTATGCAGTAAATATTGTAAAAGTCTAAAGATGAATCTGGATTTTTTAAGAATAAACGTTTCCACAGTGTCTTTGGCATATATCTGATTCTACTAAAACTCCAGCTCTGGCTAATGTCTTGTGTGAAGAGAGAATAATCAATAAACAAATGCGATATACCTCCGCTTAGCAATTTGGCTTCAAGCACATTTAATAAGGGGTATCAGAGTACACAATTAAGCTGTTATTCCACAAGAATTACATGCACATCCCAAGAGTTTCAAGGAACCTGGCCCACTAACACATGATCTTGTGGGAAGAAGTGTAATCAGCCAGAAACCTGAACTTTAAAAACTAGCCTGAGAGACAGAGTTAGCCAAAACAAATTATGTTTGTTAGTTAATATTTCTCAATTCTAGAGATTGGTAGACTTGGATTAATAGCTGATGCTTACACAGAAGGGTAAGTTTTGTTTTGTTTTAGTTTCCTGCAACTTACTGCCTAAGGCTGACCAGGTTTCAGAGAAATCGGTCACTTTTAGAACACCTGACAGAGAAAATGAGATGTGAGAAATGAATCAATCAAAGAACAGGAGAATAGGCTTTAGGTGTAAGGGAACGTTCCTTTCCCACAATCAGAGAAGGTTGATTCATGTGAGAAGAATCTAACAGGTTGCTTTCTGATTTTGAAGGAGGTATTTTGATTGTAGAACAGCTCAACAGAAACACCAGTGGTAAGAATGCCATTCCACTTAGGCTTTATTTTCAGAACCTTCTAGTCTTGTGCTAAAAGTAGGCACAAAATGGTTTTATTGGAAATGCTCCTCCAAACGGAATTATGGAATAGAATTATAGGATTATAGAATTTAATATGCCAAGAGTTCATCTTTTCAACAGTTGAACCAAAGCTCCCGTGTGTATCCTAGAAACAGATCAATGGACACCACAAGTTCATTTTTACAGTACAGAGGAAGTACGACTGTGTGTTTTCTTTTCGGAATTCAAAGCACCACATGGAAGTACTATAAACACAATATAAAAACCTGTGCAGCCCCGAGAATGAAATTTTCTTTTGTGCCAAAGAAGAGCGGGGCACATTTTCCCATTGTTCAGGCATCATCCTTCTCTCCACATGTTTACAACCACCTAGATGAATTTTCTTTATTCCTATGTCCTTTGAGTTGTTTACTCATTAGATCACTTAATATACACCAGGTTCTGTGTGAAGCCTGCCTCCCTTCTTTTCCTGGCCAGAAGGTCCAGACACCTGTTCTCAAGGAGCTGACAGGTTAATGGACAGCGGCACACAAGTTAACAGAAATAATAACCACGAACATTCCAAATGTTCGCTAGCCATGTGTGTGAGGATAACAAAACAAGGCACAGGGGACAGAGTGGGAATTTGATTGTAATACTTTAAGCCTTTTCAAGAAGCTTAAATGTTATTAGCCATGAAAATATCTAATGGATGAGCACATGAGCAATTGTGGAGCCGAGAGCTATTTTGGCATGCTGAAAGTTTATTTTATTTTTTTTTATTCTTTTGCAGTTTTTGGCCAGGGCTGGGTTTGAACCCATCACCTCCAGTATATGGGGCCGGCGCCCTACTCACTGAACCACAGGCACCACCCTATGCTGAAAGTTTAGGAAGCTCAGCCCAGTTCACGAGTACTGAATAGGAACTTGCAAGATGCTTGCTTACTGTCCTGTGCAAAAGTCCTAACATGTTTTCAGTTGTTAGTGCCTCTGGATAGATGATGAAAGTAGATCAGTTCCCCAGAAAAACACCCATCCATGTTCCTAGGAGTGTACACCAAACATTTGGTATATTATCTCTGATGTTTCGTGGATCTCTTGAAGCCCATTTGCATATTCCCTAGAGAATGTTTGAGTGGAAAAGACTGAATGGTATTTGGTGTCATGACGCTGCTCTTAAAATTGGATCAAACCAATTTGTGTTGAGTTGCCTGTCTGTGCCAACCATTTTCAGATCCATTATAAATATTTACAAAAGGAAACTAGGAATCCCAGAGACTCGTGGAATTTCCTTAAGACATTTTAGTTCAAGAAAGGGTTGAAATTTAAACTCAACTTTGTTCATGCTAATCTTGTCTAACCATTATTTGCTCCCTGGCTTAAGAGCTAAGGGAGTTATTGCTACATACTTTTCAGTGACATGAATTATCTCTCTTTCGGGTCCTGCTTTAGTCTTATGGACCAATGGTATTGCATAGAATTGCTGTACCAAGTTATCCTAACTGTACGTCTACATTCCAGCCTCTACCTGAACTTGGATTCTTTGTTATTCATGCTTCAATTGTTGCTACCCATACCCAGGAATTTAGAATTTAGTGTCATCTGCAGATTTCATTAGCAGGCTGCTTATTACAGCTCTTCCAGGTCATTAATGAAGCTGTTAAGTATGTCTGGTTCCGAACCTCCCTGTGGAGGCCTGCTGGTTACTTAGAAGACACTCATTTATCATTTCTCTGCACTGGGAAATCTATGGACAGCCTCAGACAAGGGAGGACACTCCAATCCACATCAGGGTTCTCAGATTTAAAGATTTATCCACTCAGTTGCACCTCAGGCCATCAAGGTATAACTCGGTGATTCTCAGGAAAATGACCATACAAATGAACAGCGTGTTAGGATGTTTTTGAAAGTGAAAGATGAAACTTTGAAGATTACTCAGAACAACAGAGGTAAACTGAAACGCTACAGAACAAACCAGGATGCATGGTATTTTAATCTCCTGCTTCTTCAGATTCAGGTATCATTTACTAAGCACTCAGTACTTGGCAAGCACATTTATGAGTAAGATCATTTCTTATGGGATAATGTAAAAACTTAAGTTAAATTCCAGCCTCCATGGTCACAGAAGTACTTTCAGAGTAACAGTACTATAGAAATCTTAAATCTGCTCTTGGACTTCTAAAAAGTTTTTTCCTCGCCTTCTCACTTGTCCCAGTGAATTCTTGTTCTGCTACCTGTCAAATTCTAAGATGGGAAAATTTTTTTTTAAATAAAAATAATATTTTTATATTTTATAATCTAAAATATTTAGATTATATTCTAGTAAAATAGGCCCTTATCAGAACATTAGTGATGAGGAAAAGGCCTGAAACCAGTATTTGTAGAAAATAATCTTTCCTTTCCCATTGAATTCTAACAAAAACCCATAGAAAACAAAGGAATTCTCCCCCCTCTCTTATCAGTATTTTTACTGAAAGCTATTTGGCGCACCATAATTTTAAGGACGTAATCTGTACAAAGCAAGTAAATACTCTTTCTGAATGTGACAAAACTATCAGTCAATGATGTATGTAACTTGGGAATATATTTTCTATATGCAAATCAAAAGCCTACAGGCAAACAACATTGCCTTTCCCTCATTTAACTAATCCATTCACTCAACTGCCTAACAAACGCTGTCCCAAGCCAAATTCTCCAGGTTAAAATCTTTAATTGTGATTTCCACCAACAGAGTAGTGATGCATTAGTCCCTCCAAATATGTATCCACCACTTAAATTTTAAAATGCATGCCTCTAGGAAAATCCACTTTAAACATTTATAATTTATTATATTAAAATAAGAACAGCTTTTAGTCGGCTTTTTGCTATTACTGTAAGCTTTCAAAATCTTCATTTCTACAAACAGAAAAAACAATCACAAGTCACATTTTGCTATATGGAAATAAAGTTAGATAAGCAATGGTGAGATTGGTGATGAACTACAGAGTGAGCCAAACATGGATATTTACTCCTTACCAGTTGCCTATATTTTCTTTAATTAGAGACACATTTTTAGTCAATGGGCAGAATGCCTCCAAATGGAAAATAAGGTTGACTTGAACTTTGAAATCCTACAGTATTTGAAACTCATATATAAATAGCAATATAAATTTCTCTTACCAAGTTCACTGAAAATGCTTGCAAAAATCTACCTAAGACAAAGAAGAGGCAAATAAAATGATTCAGAAGCCAAATAGGTTTTTTGTTTCTTTGTTTGGTATTTTTTGAGACAAAGTCTCACTATGTCACCCTCACTAGAGGGCTGTGGCATCACAGCTCACAGCAACCTCAAACTCTTGGACTTAAGCGATTCTCTTGCCTCAGCCTCCCAAGTAGCTGGGATTACAAGTTCCCACCACACGCCCGGCTATTTTTGTTGTTGTTACAGTTGTCATTGTTGTTTAGCCAGACCGGGCCAAGTTCAAATCCACCAGCCTTGGTTTATGTGGCTGGCGCCATAACCACTGTGTTATTACAGAGCCCAGAGACCAAATATATTTTATTAAAAATACAAATGAGTGGAAACCCTGGTGTCTCATAAGATGTTTCTTTACCTTCTTACCTTCACTGCTAGGGGGCTGCAATAGCTCCTTATCACACAAGTTCACCTCCTATCTGCTGCTCTGAAATGCACACACTTATTTGGCAAAGAGCATCTTTACACAGAGTCCCTGTGGGTTGCAATCACCACTGAAGTCAGTATTTCTCAATCTTTGTTGCATACTTTAGAATCCTCTGTGTGAATAAAACATGCTAATACCTGGGACGCACCTCACACACATTCACATTTAAATGGTCAGGAGCAGCATCCAGCTATCAGGATTTTTAGAAGCTCCCTGAGAAAATCTAATGTGAAATCGGGTGCTGAAGGCCACTGATTTACATGAAATTTATTTTGAAATGCCTGTACATTTATTCATTTTTGATGCTGCTGCAATTGCTAATGGATTTTTTCATAAATTATTTTTCTGGGTCTATAGTGCCAAGTGTCACTACACTTTCTTCTAGGATTTTTACGGTCTCATGTCTTCAATTTAAATCTTTTGTCCAGTGAGTGTCAATTTTTGTCAGTGGTGAGAGGTACAGTTCCAGTTTCAGTCTTCCACACGTGGCTAGCCAGTTCTAGGATATGCAAGATGACCCAGAGAGGAAACTTAGGAAGCAGAAACCTTCACAACAGATATAATGCAAGAGAACATGTGAGCAATCCCCTAAATGTTTTTAACTTTTGTATTTTTTACTGTGATAGATGGTAAGGACACAGATATCACCCAAACTCTTTGTAGACCTGGAAAAATGCAGAACTCAAACTGTAATAACTTTTGTAAAAGAAAAAAAAGAAGACTCATAGTGCTACGACAGCATGAAATTGGGGGCTTCTGCCGGGGTATTTCTTGAAGTTCAGCTGAGATCTGAAGGATGAGAAGAAATAGACAAGGTGACCATGGAAGGATCAGGTGCAGAGAGGCCCATGTATTCAGCACGTGCATCATGGAAAAGAGAGGCACATCTGGTGGACGCAAAGATAGAAAGTCTGGCGGAACTGAGTAAAAAGGAGAGAGATTTTCACTGGGAGTCCATGTTAACTGGGAAAAGGCACGTTCAGAGCCTTGCGGAAAGACTAACTTGACAGTGTGGGGCAGGAAGTGAAACAGGTCATCTAAACGCTGAAAACTCTGCTTCCTGGGACATTTATTAATCAATAGCAAAGTAGCAACTGCAGGGCACGAGCTATGCTATGGAATGACCAGAATGGGTTTTGAGGTGTCAAATTCAGCCCCAACGCTTACTTCTTCTTTGACTTGAATCTGTCTGATTTGCCATTTCTTCACCCTACCTGTAAAGTGCAATAATTACTGGCCTCTCCTCCTGGGGCTTTGATTGACATGAAGTGATACCATGCTTGCTGAGCCCCTTGCCAATGCAACACACCTAATAAGTTTTATCTACTCTTGGTAGGATTTGAAACAGCTTAGCAAGGAGTCAGAGACAAAAGCATGAACACAGCTATCTCTGATCCAACAGAGAATTCACTGAGGACACAGGGAATTAGAATATAGTTCTGGAAGAGCATAAAGTAAAAGGGATTAATTCTGAATCACGCGACCAGAGAAGACTTCATGGGGGATAAAAGGAGATGACAGAAAGATGAAAAGCAAACAGCAAAACCTTCTTGTTCTCTTCTGGTTTATTTTGCCTATACCACGAACTCTTTTATCCCTGTTACTTTCTGTGTCCTGGGCAACACCAAAGCGCTAGTAACCTCTCATGTTAAGCCAGAATGTAGAAGAGAAGTGAAGATATGGCACAGCAGAGACATTGACAGAAGTAGTTAGTGAGTTCCAGTTACGCAGACAGGGTTTAATACAGCAGAGTGCTTAGTGGGGACTCAAAGACTTCCTCTTATTTGCAATGAAGTTGACTTTTGCACATTTTGTATAACATATGGAAAAGTAATGTAAAAAAAACTTTTTGAAAGCAAAGCCAGCCTCACAGTTTTAGCCTTCACCACTGGGAAGGGAATATTGGTGTGAGCATATTAGTGCCGTTGTGCACAGCAGGACCTGAGCAGGTGCTGGAATTTGTCCGTTTAGACACAAAGTTTTGCGCTTTTTTTCCTTACCAGGGGGTGGCCCTGGCAGTTTAACTTAAAAAGAAAGAAGAACTATCAGAGTGATAGGAGAGCAGGGAAACTATCCAGCTGGACATTTCTAATTAACACCTGAAGGTACCTTGTGGTTGCTTCAGAAATAGAGATTATATCAGGACACGCCAGGCATCTGTCAACTGAAAGGACAGCATATCTCAGCATGGGCCACGTCAGGACAGGCGCAAGGAGAAATATCCTCTCCAGGGGAGCTGCTCTCCAAAGCAATCCATAACTACCTTTTTGCTTCTGAAAGCTAAAGTCACCCAGAAGAGATTTCTCTTGTAAGATTATCCTTCTTTACACACACCCACTTGGACAATTTGATCTCCAACCATGGAGAGACAAAGCTATTTAATTTCAGAAACCAGTAGTTTCTTTATGACATTTGGCAGTAAAGAATGTGAGAAGTTGTGGAATAGGCTCCTTGTAGACTTTGACTGTTACAGACTGCAGATGTCTAGGGGGCTTTCATCACAATAAACATCCCATCAACCATCATAAAGAATGTGCTCAGGAATGAGAAAGGATCTCATAAAAGAAGCCGAGAGGAAGCAATGTACTTGTGTGGTTCAGTAAGCTGAGCAGTGGGTCAAGACTCTAGTGATTCCAAGCCACCACCACGTCCTAGAAGAACAAGTCACTTGGCCTCTTGCCTCCCTGGGGAAAGGACGGGGCACACGCACCGACCCAGCTTGCAAAATAGCACAGAAGGAAATCTATGAGCCATTCATCTGCAAGACACATACATAATGTCGTCCTTTTGCCACCGAACTTTCTTTTTACTTTTAATTGTTCTGAGAAAGAGCACATGTGCCATGTATTCTAGTGGCACAGAAACCTTGCCTTGCAGAAGGAAGCAGCTCATGAAAACGGGTGCAAATGATCTCTCATCATTATCATTAGCACACAACTGCTGATAGCTGATTTAAGAACTTATAAAAAGAAATATCATTTCTCTTTTTCATTCAATTCATTTATAAGTGATAAAGGGCAAGAGGGAAAGAAATGGTGAAAATAAGTTAATGCTCTTTGCTGATGAAATAGTACAACTTTTTCTCTGTTCATCCATGCTTCTTCCAGGGCAGAGAGAGAAAAGTGGCACTCTGTCTCTAATTCTACTACAGTTTTATAGTAACTATCTCCAGTCTAATAATGTGAGAGAGGTTCATGTCACCAAGAAGCCACAGTTAGCTGATAGAGCTCTTCAAATAAGACATTCTAAGCTGAGTTTATTTTTTATGTATGCCCTCCTGTCTAACCCTCTTCCACTAAGCACTGGGTGGCTTTTGTGTTCCCAAATGTAGGGAGATGTTCCTTGTTGCTTTCAGCATTCAGCTTCCCCCTCCAAAATCCTTGATTGTTTGACCACTGGCCTTTCTTCCCCTGCCCTAAAAGTCACCATTGAAGAACCTCACCAAAGAACATGACTGGGACACACAGAGAAGTAAAAATCAAACAATCCCGCTAGAGCAGGAAAGACAAGAAAAGGATGAAATCAGCAGTATTTATTCTTATATAATCTGTGGATAACCACATTATCAACGAAATACACCCCAAGAAAAAAAATGCTCATAAAACGAGTTTCCTGAATACAAATCTTATGCTCATGTACCCATCATTACAAATTAGCAAATATATTCTTTCTTATATACACACACAAACACACAAATTGTTAACTACACTTAGTTCCTAGAGAAAGGAATTAAGATAACAGACTGTCCTTCATATAATTGGCATTATAAAATGTTATCAGACTCTGACTTTTGGGAGTCATAGCCCCATATTGGGGACTTACTTTTCTCAATTTCTACCTCCTCAACTAAGGGTCCAATACACTCAACTACTAAATCTAAACAAATTCTTTTTCATGTTAAACTAGAATCAGATACAGAGTTTCTAACATGAGCTTCATTATTTCTCCTTTTTCTTCTGGCCTTTTTCTCTCTGTCCATCCTTTCCTTGCTCTCCAAATACTAGGCTTATAATTCCTAGTAGAGCCTAGTGGAGCCTTGCTGCAATATCTTATTTGCTTATAGAGTCTACCATTTAATAAAGGGCAAATATAAGGGCTGGGTGTGGTGGCTCATGACTGTAACCCTAGCAATCTGGGAGGCATAGGAATGAGGATCCCTTGAGCTCAGGAGTTCAAGACTAGCCTGAGCAAAAGCAAGACTCCATCTCTACTAAAAATAGAAAAATTTGCTGGACATTGTAGTAGGTGCCTATAGTCCTGATTACTTGAGAGGCTGAAGCAGGAAGATTACTTGAGCCCAGGAGTTTAAGGTTACTGTGAGCTAGGCTGATGCCTGAGTAACAGAGATCCTGCCTAAAAAATAAAAATTTTAAAAAGGGCAAATGCAAAAAGAAAAAAGTTGAACTTTAGAGAAAATTTGTTTTTAATTTGGAAATTCCAAATCCTATATAATCAATTCACTTAAAAATTATATACTCATACCAGGCATGAAAATATTATACAAGGATATTGCAATCCACATATTAGTATGAATCCCCTCTAAATCAGGAACATACTATAAAACATGGAACTTTACACACCAAGGGAAACAACAGATTACTTTATTAGTTAGGTAATCAATTCATTGATCTATTTATTTTACTGCACTTCCCCAGTTCCGTGGTGCAATCCTTTCCTAAGCTCATCTATTTCAGGAACCTCTCATCATTCAGCAGGTTTACCACACTCTTCACTACACCTTCTATGAAAACAAACCCATTCTATCTGCAGGCCGTTTACATTGTTATTGATGGAACAACAGTACATATATCCTTTTTACAATACAGCTACCATCGGAGAGAATTAATAATAACCTTCCTTTACTTGGAATATGGCAACGTGTCTGTTAGACTTGTGGGTTTGTTGTTTTGTTTTGTTCTTTAAGAGATAGGATCTCATTAAGTTCACACAGGTTGGAGTGAACTATCACAGGCACCATCCAGGGCAAAATAGCCTCTAACTCCTCAGTCTTCCCAGGCCCTGGACTACAGATGTGCACCACACCACCTGGCCTTATTGGCCTTTTTAAAATGATATTTGAGAAACCTAAATTCAACTTTTATTCAACATGACTGCCATAACACAGAAATAGGAATTTCTGGTCAATAATCATTCTAGCAAATCGATAATTTTTATTTAAATAGTCAACATGGATTGTCATTTTTAAAAGGATGTTATCAACAAGGAAATTATTTAGACTATAATTTTCTCTGATTCAGAAGGCACTCCAGGCCGTTACACTAACCTAGGAAGTAAGAACTCCCAACTCAGAATGCCTTAGTTTGAATCTTAGCCTTCTCACTCATCTGTGTGGTCTTTGGCAAGTTGTTTACCACCTCCAAGCTTCAGTTTCCTTGCCGGTAAAGTGGGGAGGATAATAGTGTTATCCTACTGTGTCTGGTGCATGGGATCCAGAAAATAAATGCGAGCAATCATAAAAACTGCAAATATTAAATATCATTATACTAAAGTTTTGGTTGACACAGAATTTTGGTTTATAGTTCCAATTGTCTAAGGTTTTATTTTCAAGTAGTATAATTTAAAGCATTTAAAATCTGAATCTGTGGATGTCAAATAGCAGTAAGGTAAAGACAATTTTGGAAATTGTTCGAGAAGACTAAGAAAATCAGCAACTGTTTAAGTGCACACTGCTAACGATGCTGCCCTGGGTTTTATCACAGCTGAAACTCTTCCCTGTAATGAATCTTGGGACGTGAAACCAATAAGCCATTTTTTTATGTTTTCCTTGATCTGATTGTTTTCTATGGTTAGAGTGTATATAAAAATTCTTTAGCATAATCTAAATGATCTCTAATACAGGATAGAAAACCTGTCTTTGTTGTTTTCTCAATAGGGCCGAGGGTTATAGGCGGGCCAGCCAGTAAGCACCAAACAAGGAACTTCACTCCACAGAGCCAGCTCTTACAGAGGAGGCCAAAAGCAAATCCCACGCACACATTATAAAGACGCTCTTTCAGCAGAAGTGACGAGTGCATGCAGCCTGGTTTTGCTGAAACTGTCACACGTCATGGCTGCAGCTTCCCACCCAATCTTATTTCTCAATGTTTTCAGTTCCAAGATAAGGACCTTAAAACAAAAGCAATTACCTTGCTTTGTTTTATGCTTGCTGATAGACATTATCTCTGGTGGAGACAAGGGCTCCATGCTGCTTAGTAACTGTTCAGACGGCAGAACAGACGGGCAAACTCCCAAAACAAGACGCCCAGACTTCCTGTGAGATCGTAATTGACAACAAAAGAAAAAGTCCCCGAAACACTGTGGATGGCAGATTCGAGGACCTGCAGATCTGCTCTTATAAAGAATTCAGGGGATTCTGTATAAAGGATGGGCCTGTTTAACACTTTGACCATGAGCTTTATTATGAAAAGAGCTTTGCAGAAACAGGAGATCAGACGATAATGAATTCTGTAAAATGAAAGGAACCTGAGAAGTCCGTCTAGCCCATCCTTCCACCATCAAGCAGGCTGTGATCCAGACAGCAGAGAGCCTACTCTATTTTATGCTATTGAATGTTCAGAAAAAGGTAGTTCAAGAAAAAAGTACAATGATCTACTCACAGACTCCAGAGCAGGTGTTCTACTAAATGAAGTAAAATACAATTACAATATAGGTCAGGATCCCCGAGATTTGATTAGTACGAGGGTCAAATAATGCTTCTGACAGACACAGTCATCTTCAGCTCAACATTTGTTCTCATACACAGAATCTCTATCCGTGATTACCACCCAGCTCTGCCAAGGCTGATAAATCTCCTGCCAGATTTCATCACACACAAGTACACGTACACATGTACACTGGATCATTAAAATGTAGTGAATGAGAAGGGCAGAAAGGATTTAAAGTGTGCATCTTCCTGTCTGCAGCACATTCTACCTCTCTGATTCCCAATAATTTAAGAGCCATTCAATGATTGCTTTTTGCCTCATCTGTAAAGTGAGAAAACAGCACTGAGAAGGGGTCTTGTGAGGTTAAAAATTTTATAATTAATAGATGGGAAATGTCTTTGAAGACAGTTACATGTACAGTGAGGAAAATTTCTTTGCTATACTTTTATGGTCCTGGACTTAGTGCATCCTCAGATGTAGCAAACCTCCAAAAGGAGGCCCCGAACTTCTCTGCTCTCAGAAAGGATGGCTCAGTCCTAAATCCTCAACCCCTCGGATATCCCGCTTTGATCAAAGGCATCTATTTGAGATCAGAAAAGAGGAATGTCTACTCAACATCTCTGCTCACAGCCCTTTTGCTTCGCTTTGTGGTGCAAGCACCCGGCTCTCAATTTTCTCTTCTCTTTTAATGTTTGCAATTATGTTTACTTGAACTTTGCAGTATTTTTTCACATGAATAAAAAGTATCAAATGTTTTGAGCCCGGAGTTTAAGACTGCAGTAATGACACACCACTGAATGCTAGCCCAGCATGACAGAGAGACCTTATCTCGAAATAATAAAAAGACTGCATAATATTCTATGGTATACATGTACCAGAGTTTATTAATCCATTCATGTATCGATGGGCTCTTGGGCTTCTTCCATGACTTAGCAAAGATGGTGACTTTTCCTCTTTCATTTTTACATGGATGGAGCTAGAACATGTTCTCCTTAGCAAAGTATCTCTAGAATGGAAGAAAAAGTATCCAATGTATACACCCCTAATATGACACAAATTCTTTATTGTTCAAGTGAAGGCTACAACCCATTTATTGCACAGGAAGACGGGGAAAGGTGAGAGGGAGGGAAGGGGAGGGAGAGGGTGGGGGAGATGGGACAAAGGGTGAGATCACATATGTGGTACTTATTTGAAGGGTTAGGGGAAAACTTCTAAATACGGATCAAAAATGTTTTCACATAGTAAACGAGAAAATCTCATGAATGGTATGTTAATCAGGTTGATAAAAATATCTCAGATTTCATGTGAAGCCCACACACTGTACCCCATGATTGACCTAATGTACACAGCTATGATTCAATTAAAAAAAAAAAGTGTCTTAGTGTTACTGATGTTGTAAATCTCAACTAACTTTGGGAGTGCAACATTTCACAGACATGGATGTTCCCTGCCTTGCTGAGGAGGGACAGTGGCTTGGTCCTCAGCCCTTTGTTTTCTTGACTGACTGCCAACCTCATACATGTCCATATCAGGTGAGGACTCCTGGGAAAACTGGCACAGAGACCCTTGGGGTGAGAGAGGAAGGCAGGACATCCAGATATGTAGCACTGCCCTTCTAGGCAACCTAATCTCTGCCTCCTTCTCTTTTATAAAGAATTAATTATGGGGGGGAGCAAGATGGCTGACTGGAACTAGCTTCCAAAAGAGTCTCCTGTCCAAAAGGAAAGATAACCTCCAGAAATGACCCAACTAAGCTGAAGACTTGGAGCCCAGCTGAGAGAAAGAAGTGATAAATTCAGGTCACCTCTGCTGAGGCAAGCTGCAACTTCAAGAAACCAAGCTTCAGGTACAAAATCCATCAGAAAGGAAAAGTGTCCATCCCCTCCCCCAAGAAAGCTATCGTTTTTGTGTTTTTCCATTTCTTTTATTTTTTCTCTTCATTTGCTCCTGCGGGTTTTCTACATACAAGTGGTGAACTGTGGACCTCTTGTCTCACCCCACAGAAGAGTGCTGTGGGAAGTGGGGTCTGCTTCCTCACAGCAACCCTGCTGAGACTCTGAACACTCTCTTGCTAGCAACAAAAACTGGACTAAAGTTTTCCCCACCATTGTGAACTTACAGTACACC
Source organism: Arctocebus calabarensis (assembly GCA_963573935.1). NCBI lineage: Eukaryota > Metazoa > Chordata > Mammalia > Primates > Lorisidae > Arctocebus > Arctocebus calabarensis. The sequence goes on along the minus strand of CAUYON010069947.1, from coordinate 4,742 downwards.
CTTCCCCCCTTACCTGACAAACCAGAAGCCTAACTCCCGCTGAGACTGAGAGAGGAGGTTCTTGAGCAACCCCCCGCCACACCTGCCAGACCAAGCGCCTCACCGGCAAAACCTTTGGGGGGGACTACAGTGAGCATCCTTCCCCCCGGTCCGGGACTCCCCTGGTGACTGCACCAGCTGGTGCCAGGCAACCACAGGACATCTGCAGACCTGCCCCTGGCCAGGAACTCCCCCGGCAACCATGCGGCCCCATGGCCTGAGCCTGCTGGGCCTCCACAGGCCCACCTTCTGCCAGGGACTCCACCGGATCCCCCACTCCATACCCGCCAGGCCTCCCTAGGTCCACCCCTGGCCAGGAACTCCCCCAGTGACTGTGCGGACCCACGGACTGAGCCTGCTGGGTATCCGCAGGCCTGCCTTCTGCCACAGACCCCACCAGTAACCGCACAACTCTGCACCCCGCACCTGCCAGGCCTCACCAAGCCTGCCCCCAGCCAGGGGCTCTCCCAGCAAGTGTGGGTAACCGCCCGGCACCTGCAGAGTCTCCACAGGCCTACCACTGGCCAGGAACTCCACTGGCAACCAGGTGGCCCCCTGCCCAGCACCTTCTGTATCTCTGCAGGTCTGCCTTTGGCCAAGGACTCCCCAAGTGACTGCGCGGACCCCCGCCCAGTATCTGCATGGTCTCCACAGGCCCACCTCCAGACAGGGAATCCACCAGCGACTGCCCAGCCCCATACCATCATCCCACCAGGCTCCCGCAGGTCCGCCTCCATCCAGGGACTTTGCCAGTGACCACCAGGCCTCTGCAGGCCTACCCACAGCCAGGAACTCCCCCAGGGATCACCCCACACCTGCCAGGACTCCACAGGACCACCCCCTAGCCAGGGACACTCTGGCGACCACACCAGCTGCGCCCGGCACCGGGAGGGCCTCCACAGATCCGCCTCTGGCCAGGAACTCCACCAGCGACTGCGAGGCCCTGCACCTCACACCCACCAGGCCTCTGCAAGCCCAGGAACTCTCCCAGCAACCAAGCAAAACCTGAAATCCATGCCCCATGCCTGCCTGGCCTACGTGGGTCTGCCTTCTATCAGGGACTTCGCTGAGGACCGCACAGTCCTGCGCCCCACATCCGCCAGACCTCCACAGATCAGCCTTCTGCCATGGACTTTGCCAGGGACCACAAGGCCCCACACTCTGCACCCATCAGGCCTCCACTGGGTCGCCTGCTGCCAGGGACTCCACCGGCAACCATGCAGCCCTGCACCACACCCCCGCCAGGCCTCTGTAGGCCCACCTCTGGACAGGAACTCCACTAGTGACCACACAGCACCTGCAGGGCCTCTGCACCACTGCCCATGGCCAGGGTCTCCACTGGCGACAGCGTATCTCTGCACCCTGAGCCCACCAGGCCTCAGCACGCCTGCCTCTGGCCAGGGTCTCCAGGAGCTACACAGCCAGCGTCCACACTCCCATACTCTCCCTGTTCTGCACTGGCCCCGCCCATTTGGCCAAGGACTCTGGAAGCCTCTGGACCAAGACCCTCCCACTTCAGCCTTCCCTGACTCTGCATGGAGCCCTCCTCCTTGACAAAGACAGATGGAACTCTGTGGTCTCGTCATGAAAGACACTGGGCACCTGGCAATCCCAGAACCATGTGCACCATTCCCCACCCTGCTGCTGGATCCAGGGGGTGCCACACTCCGGAACTGCTCCTGCAGCCAGAACTCCCTGGTTGGGGCAGTCCCAGAGTAGCTACTCAGGGTCATTCCCTACAAAGTTCCAGCAACAATAGAGTGATCTCACCAGAGTCTAATCTTGATGAGACACATCCCCAACTCTGAGGACAGCTAGAAGCAATGATGAAGAACAATCATGGAGTGGAATCAATGGAAAAACTTTGGCAATATGAATAATCAGAGTAGATCAACTCCCCCAAGGAATGACAAAACAGATACAGCACAAGATCCATTCCATAAGCAAATGGCTGACATGTCAGAAATCGAATTCAGAATCTGGATAGCAAATGAGATCGGTGGAATGGAGGAAAAGATGGAATTAGAATTTTCAGCAGTAAACCAAAAGATGTCTCAAGAATTCAACAAATTCAAAGACAAAATGACCAAAGATTTTGACACATTGAGACAAGAAGTTGCAGCCCTCAAAGATCTGAGAAATACAGTAGAATCCCTCAGTAACAGAATGGAGCAAGCAAAAGAAAGGATTTCTGACATTAAATAAAAAGCTTTCAAATGCTCCCAAACCTCCAAAGAGGAAGAGAAATGGAAGGCAAAAACAGATCACTCTCTCAGAAAGCACTGTGATAATTCAAAGAAAACCAAGATTTGCCTCAGAGGGATCCCCAAAAGCGACAAAGCAGCTTCATAAGACACAGAGTCTCTTCTTCATGAGATTATGAAAGAGAATTTTCCAGACATGCCAAGATATTCTGAAATTCAGATAGCAGACAGTTTCAGAACTCCAACACAACTCAACCTGAATAACACATCTCCCAGACAGATCATCATAATAGATTTTCCTACAGTTAATATGAAAGAGAAAATTCTGAAAGCAGCCAGATGTAAGAAAACCATAACCTACAAAGGGAAGAATGTTAGAATAACTGCAGATCTCTCTGCTGAAACCTTTCAAGCTAGAAAAGGGTGGTCATTGACTTTTAACCTCCTAAAACAAAATAACTTTCAATACAGGATCTTGTATCCAGCTAAACTGAGTTTATTTTATGATGGAGAAATTAAATACTTTAACAAAATCCACATGTCAAAGAAATTTGCCATAACTAAACCAGCTCTCTAGAATATTCTCAGACCTATCTTCCATAGTAATGAGTGTAATCCTCCACCACAAAAGTAAACCCATGAAGAAACTTTTTTTTTCACGCAGAAACTTTTGATCAAATTCCAACTTCCACGTCGCAAAAGGATTAAAAATGTCCACTGGACTTTCGAAAGGCTTATCAATATTCTCAATTAATGTGAATGGTTTAAATTGTCCTATAAAGAGGAACAGATTGGCTGACTGGATACAAAAACTCAGGCCAGATATCTGCTGCATACAAGAATCTCATCTTATCTTAAAAGATAAATATAGATTCAAGGTGAAGGGAAGGTTATCTACACTCCAGGCAAATGGAAAAAGAAAAAGTAGGTGTTGAAATTCTATTTGCAGATACAATAGGCTTTAAACCAACCAAAACAAGGAAGGATAAGAATGGACACTTCATATTTGTTAAAGGTACTACTCAATATGATGAGATTTCAATTACTAATGTTTATACACCCAACCAGAATACACATCAATTTATTTATTTGGGGGGGAGTTTTTTTTTTAATTTTTATTAAATCGTAATTGTGTACATGGGTGCAATCATGGGGCACAATGTGCTGACTTTAAATACAATCTGAAATATTTTCATTGAACTATTTAACATAGCATTCATGGCCTTTTAATCACTATATGAAGACATTTATATTCTACATTTAGAAATTTTCACTTGTACCAAGGGTAAGATGCACCGTAAGTGTGATCCCACCAATCACCCTCCCGCCACCCATCCTCCCCCCTCCCCTGCCCTCCCCTCCCTTGCCTCTTTCCCCATTGGGTTATAGCCTTCATATGAAAGCTGAAGATTAGTTTAATAGTAGGGCTGAATACATTGGATACTTATTCTTCCACTCTTAAGATACTTTGCTAAGAAGAATGTGTTCCAGCTCCATCCATGTAAACACAAAAGAGGTAAAGTCTCCATCTTTATTTAAGGCTGCATAGTATTCCATGCTATGTACCACAATTTATTAATCCATTCATGGGTCGATGGGCACTTGGGCTTCTTCCACAACTTAGCATTTATGAATTGGGCTGCAATAAATATTCTGGTACAGATATCTTTATTGAGATGTGATTTTTGGTCATCTGGATATATACCTAGCAAAGGAATTATAGGATTAAATGGCAGATCTTTTTTTAGATATCTAAGTATTCTCCAAACATCCTCCTGAAAGGAATGTATTAATTTGCATTCCCACCAGCAATGTAGAAGTGTTCCCTTTTCTCCGCATCCACACCAGCATCTCTGGATTTGGGATATTGTTATGTGGGCTAATCTTACTGGAGTTAGATTATATCTCCAGGTAGTTTTGATTTGCATTTCTCTGATGATTAAGGATGATGAGCATTTTTTCATGTGCTTGTAGGCCGTGCGCCTGTCTTCCTTAGAGAAGTTTCTCTTTAAGTCCTTTTCCCACCCTGAGATGGGATCACTTGTTCTTTTTTTGCTAATACGTTTGAGTTCTCTGTGGATTCTGGTTTTTAAACCTTTGTCGGAGGAATTACCTGCAAATATTTTCTCCCAATCTGAGGGCTGTCTGCCTGATACAGTTACTGTGTTCTTAACAGTGCAGAAGTTTTTAGTTTGATCAAGTCCCAGTAGTGTATTTTTGATACTGCTTCAATTGCCTGGGGATTCCTCCTCATAAAAAATTCACCCAGGCCGATTCCTTCAAGAGTTTTCCCTGCACTTTCTTCTAGGATTTTTATAGTTTCTTGTCTTAAGTTTAAATCTTTGATCCAGTGAGAGTCTATCTTAGTTAATGGTGAAAGGTGTGGGTCCAGTTTCAGTCTTCTGCAGGTCACCAGCCAGTTCACCTAGCACCATTTGTTAAATAGGGAATCTTTTCCCCACTGAATGTTTTTAATTGGCTTGTCAAAGTTCAAATAGC
>CAUYON010069944.1:0-17427 GCA_963573935.1 Arctocebus calabarensis | reverse complement strand
GTTTACATGGATGGAGCTGGAACATATTCTTCTTAGCAAAGTATCTCAAGAATGGAAGAAAAAGTATCCAATGTACTCAGCCCTAATATGAAGCTAATTTATAGCTTTCATATAAAGGCTAAAACCCAATTATAGCACAAGAATACGGGGAAAAGGGAAAGGGAGGGGAGGGGAGGGGGGAGGATGGATGGAGGGAGGGCAATTGGTGGGATCGCACCTACGGTGCATCTTAGCAGGGTACTGGTGAAACTTATTAAATGTAGAGTATCAATGTCTTTATATAGTGATCAAGAATATGCCACGAAGGCTATGTCTAACAGTATGATCAAAATATTTCTTATTGTATATGAAGCACATTCTGCCCTATGATTGCACCAATGTACACAATTATGATTTAATAAAATTATTAAAAAAAAAAAAAGAACTTGGAGGTAATCGTTCTGTGGCGGCTTAATTCTGAGTAGTTAGTCTCTTCACTTCCAAGTATAGTAGTACGTTGAAGGGAAAGTGTATCTTGACTTTCTAGAAGGGTGTGAGCTTCTCCCTGGGTTTTCACATTTTCCTTTGTGCCTCCCGTGGAACGGTTTGTAGAGGCTGCGAGAAGCCGAAACACAACTCCTTGCTCCACACCAGCCCCTTCCAGCTCATCATATTCTTACATAACCCGACAGAAATCTGCTTTTGGTTAGAATGCAGTTGAGGGCAAAGTAAGACTGGTTTTTTTTTGATACATTAAATGTTCCAAGTTTGCATAAAAGTTCTGTCAGAGCAACAACCTAAATGGAGGCAGCTGGAAATCATTAAGGAAACTTGCAGGGGACAGTGATGAAAGCAGGAAGGAATTTCCACTCTGTTTCTCTCTTTCTCCCTTTTTTTATACTTGAAGCAAGTTAGTGTTCCTTTTGAAATTTGAGTTAGCCCTCTGACTAAAGATCTGGAAAATCACTTGACTCCTTTCCCTCCTAGAGACCACTCCACTGATTTCTGAGTCTGTGAATGCAAATGAGTAAGTGAACACGTTTGGAACTAGCTGAGGCCTCGTCTTCCATGATTATCCTTGCATCTTCCTGGTCTGAGTCTGAATGGAAATGATAACCACCCAGTAACATTAAGAATACTTTGTGGCTACTTTTCCAGTCTTACATGATAACAGAAAGCGACTCTTTAAGACCCCAGGTTTTGCTTCCCACCTTCTTCTTTAATGGTTGCACCACTTTTCATGACAAGAAATAGTGGTAGAGGAATCTTTCCAAGTTCTTTTTTGCATTTTAACTTTCTGTGTGCTCAACTAGGAGGCATACTGGGACATCAGCAGCAATGGGTGATGGGTAGAGGCTGTAGTCCGAACTGGGACAGGGCTGAGTTTCCTCCCCGTGGCAAGCCCAACCCCAAGGTGGGCTGCCATTGAATCTGGGTGGCTGGGTAGAGCAGAGGAAGTGCAGATGGTGGAGAGAACTTGTCAGGTGATGTGCACTGGCCAGTCTTGGAGATTAGTCAATAGAGGGTGACCCTGGCTCATGGCGAGGGATAAGGGACAGAGGGTCCAGGTCTCTCTGGTCTGGGAAAGCAGATTCCCATTACACCCTTAGAAAACAAATTGATCATTTAGTAGGGGGTATTAGGATCAATCTACCATATTGGACTCAGTTCCAACATCAGCTGGATCTAATTCAAGGGATAAAATGAATTCCTGCTACTGTTCGTCTGCCTGAGTCGGAGTCAGTGGAGGGGGGAATGACTGAACTTCAGCAAGCTGGGGATGGAGACTGGATAGTCTGTCATAACCTGGCCCTAGCTCTTCTTCCCACCCGACCACAAAAAATAATCAAGTGTGGCTGTTCTCTCATCCCTTTTTGGAATACTTATTACGAAGGTTAGAAAACGGACCTTCGTGGAGTTTTGATGTGGAAAAATAATCTTGTTGTAGTGAACAAACAAGGCTCCTGGGGTGGGACCACAGACAGCTTTAATCTCTCCTCCCTTCTTCCAACTTACTCAGGAGGACAAATTCTTTTCTGTCCCTGGATAAAATCCAAGACTCATGCATTGTCTTTTTTTGATCACTGTCAGACAGCGAGAAATCTTTGGGCTCTTCTAGTCATGTGAGAGGTTTGATTTTGTCCAGTGACATGTCTACTTGCATGTAAATAACCTTAATATTAGTTGAAGTTGAGGGTTCTTATCTCTTTTAACTTAGGTCTACAAGAGGTGGTGGCCTCAAGGAGGGAAGGCAGCCATGGCTGGGGTTCTCCACTCCTGCTCCCGTGCCTCTGTCTCCTCCAGCTTGCTAACTGCACACTGATAGAGAGATGGGAAGGAAGCGGAAAGCAAAGGCATTGCTGGATCAACACTGAAGCTAGTTGGGGTTTGTGCTCTCTGGGCTTGGTAAGTGTTTAAAGATGATACTTTCTGCAATGAATTACTTGAAAATTTCCCACCCTCCAATCCTACATGCCTGGGGTTTCGAACCTGCAGTTCTTCTGCTGTACAGGAAAGTTCATTACTGTAGTTACTCACGTGGTACTATCTTAGAGGTACACTCCCATTTTAGCATTACCACGTATCTCTAGCAGCTGTGTTGAGCAGTATTTGGAGAACCCCAGGGTTGACTATTTTCTGTTGGATGCATAGTAACTACACACACCCTTTATCTCAAGAAGGTCTGCTTCAGTGATTCTTTGTGTCACTCTTTCTTTGTCTTCCATCAGATTGGAGTGGCTAGGTAGTTAGAGTTTTGCCATATTCTCCAATCTTCTGCTAGCACCTGGGCACATTCTGAGCTCTTCACATAGTCCCACTGAAGCCACATTGCCTGGGTGGGAGAGGAGGGAAAACAATCATAATCCTTCTCCCCCCGGGAAGTATGTGGAGCTCAACACTCATCTCACTCCTCCCACAAAATCCATGTGTTTAAGTTCCAGCTCCCTTTTCAGCCTCTGTTCTCCTTTGTAAGAAGATGATAGGCTCCTGGCCACCAGATTATGCTGCCTCCCCTGTCTTATGTCTATCCAATAGGGAAGACTATGGTCAATCTGTCTTTTCCCCCCTTCACAGTGATTGGTAGCACCACGGGTGGATGAAAGCACTTAAAATATATTAGATGAATTTAATAATTAACATTCAACCCCTAAGGCAAATTTATTTTCCCACTGGAATTATACTCCAAGAGAAGACACCTCTTTCAAATACCAGTTTCCTCCTCAGCCCACATTGTCTGCTCTCTGCCACCTCTCAGCACGCCTTACATAGATGGTACCAAACTTCTCAGTGGGTTGAAGAAATGTTTAGCACCCATTACCTTGAGGCCTCGGCATAACTGAAGAGAAAGAGTTAATTAAAACAAAATCTTGTTAAAACTCTTTTCCAATATTAAGGGTTTATTGTTTTTCTTGGAGGTAGAATCATCAGAAAAGAACAAGAGTTTTCTTTTTCCTTCCAGCTTTATTACCTTTGAAGAGTGTTTTTTTTTTTATTTAACATATGTTCTTTATTTTCACAAAAGTCCAAAGTACGAAGCTGAACTTATATATAGGAATCTATTATTAAGACATAACTCTTGTTAAGACAAACAAAACAAAACACTAATTTGGCAGAGGTCTTAAAGTCTATAGTTGAGTAGACAAACTATTAGATTGATTAAAGAGATTTTCACACAAGGACAGTCTACTAATTTGCTGAGCATTAAGGTTAAAAAATTCTGGCTACATTTTAAAGCAGGGAAGATCAATTAGAACATTCATTAGATTCCTATTTACACTTTAATTGTCAACTCTGCTCATTTGTTGGAAGCCTTTTTTAGTCATTAGTGTCTGTCAGTAAGAAATATGTCTTAATTTCGCTTATATTCATTTATTCATCCTTTCATTCAATCAACAAACATTAATAATGTGCCAAGCACTTTGCCAGCTTTTAAAAATATACTGATGAAAAAGACAAAGCTTACCCTCAAGGACATTTTCACCTCAAATTCTCACATAATCAAAATTAGTAGAAAGGAGTTAGGTTTTTCTGAAGTTAGAAAAATAATTGCTTTTCACGATGGAAATACATAAAAAGGACCCTGATGAATGCACAGCCTAATTGTTCTTTCCAGTTTGTGGTTTCAGCCCATTTACGTGTTGGGTTCAAAATATCTAAATGTCCCACCAGCAGTGTAGAAGTGTTCCCTTCTGTCCACATCCACGCCAACATCTGCAGTTTGGGCATTTTGTGATGTGGGCTAATCTTACTGGAGTTAGGTGATATCTCAAAGTAGTTTTGATTTGCATTTCTCTGATGATCAAAGATGATGAGCATTTTTTCCTGTGTCTGTAGGCCATGCACCTGTCATCTTCAGAGAAGTTTCTGTTCAGGTTTCTTGCCCACAAAGACATGGAGTTGTTTGTTGTTTTGTTATTGATTAGTTTGAGTTCTCTGTGCGTTCTAGTTATCAGACCTTTGTCAGAAACATAACCTGCAAAGATCGTCTCCTATTCAAAAGGCTGTCTGCTTTACTTACAGTGCCCTTAGCTGTGCAGAAGCTTTTTAGCTTGATCAGATCCCAATAATATATTTTTGGTGTTGCTTCACTTCTCAGGGGAGTCTTCCTCATAAAATATTTTCCCAGGACAATATCTTCAAGCATTTTGCCTGCAGTCTCTTCTAGTATATTTATAGTTGGCATGTCTTAAGTTTAAATGTTTTATCCAGTGAGAATCAATTTTTGTTAATGGTGAAAGGTGAGGGTCCAGTTTCAGTCTTCTAGAGGTAGATAGACAGCTCTCCCAGCACCATTTGTTAAATAGGAAGTCTTCTCCCCAATGTATGTTTTCGTTAGGCTTATCAAAGATCAAATGACGATATGTGCTTGGGTTCCTCTCTAGGTTCTCTATTCTTTCCTAGCCAAGTTGTGGAAGTAGCTCAAATGCCCATCACACCATGAATGGATAAACAAATTATGGTACATGTATACCATGGAATACTATGCAGACGTAAGAAACAGAGAGACTTTACATCTTTTATGTTTACCTGGGTGGAGCTGGAACATATTCTTTTTAGTAAAGTACTCAATACTATTATGAAACCAATATATAAACACACATTCATACAAATGATAAAACACAAATATAGTCCAGGAAGAAGTAGGGGGAAGGAGGGAGAAGGGAGGAGAGGAGGGAGGGTGAGTGGAGGGAGAGTATTTGGCAGGATCTCACCTAATGTACACAATGCAAAGGTACATTTCAAAACAAGTAAGAGTATATTATAAATGTCGTACCACAAAAATAAGTAAATGAGGTGATAATTATCTAAGTTTGATTTAAGCATTCCACATTGTATATGAAATCATCACATTGTACTCCATAAATGTACACAGTTATAATTTAATAAAAATTAAGTTAAAAAATAAAAAAAATGCAACCTCCCCCGAAATAGCCAAATATGCTTTGCTTTGGCCACTGTTGGCCTTCTCTCTACTTGTATTGTGTAATATATTGGGTCATTCTTGACAGCAGACCCTGTGAACTTCACATGTACTCTGTAGGACCACTGGAGAGTCCATATGTCTTCTACTTTGTGTTCAGGAGAAGCAGCCTACTTCACCATTGGACTATAGAGAGTGAAGCCAGGTAACTCTCCCAGATTCTGAGCAGAGTGGTTCCTCAGTGCAGCCAGTGATGGGACTCTCATGTAGGGTGTCCCCAAAGTTGCTCATGAAGTTACCATACATAGGGAAAAATGGGAAATTGTAGTCAAATATACCTTTATTTATAAAATGTTCATTACAGAATTTTACAAAGAGATGGTCACCTTGTAGAGGATAGGCTATAAATATTTCGTAATGAATATTTTATAAATAAATGTGCATTTAGCTATAATTTACCATTTTCTTTATGTATGGTGATTTTATGGGCAACTTTTGGGCTTTTGGGAAATGCTGTAGATGTGAATCTTCAGAGGGAGAATGTTAACACTCTAAAACCATCTATATGTTGTAGGTCTTCTTTAGCTGTCCTTAGATTGGTTGCTTTAAGGTCTGACTCACTTTTTCTGGTGCTTCTGGACAAGACCTGGGCCAGGAATTAGGCCCAAAGGACCCCCCTGAATGCACGACCCATACATTCCTGAACATTTAGCAGTCAGACTCCAGCAAGAAATTTCTTCTCTTGGAGTATAATTCCAGTGATAAAATAATTTTGCATTAGAAGTTGGATGGTAATTGCTCAATGCATTAAGTGCTTTCCACAATGGTACCAATCACTGTTAGACAGACACGTGACAACAGAGGCAGCGTAATCTGGTGGCCAGAGGGCCCATCCACGTGCCTACCATCCACTCTTCCATTAACTAAATATGTGAACTTGATCATGTCATTTCATTTCTTTGGGCTTCATTCAGCTTCTTCTTCTTCTTTTTTAAAAGTATTTATTTTACTTTGTTTGAAAAATCTTAAAATATTTCCAACACACAGAAAATGTAGAGAATACTGTAACAAATACCCATGCATCCCCCAGTGAAATTGAGCAGCTGTTATCCTCTAAATTAAAAGAATAAAATATCACACAGAGGCTTGGCACCTGTGGCTCAAGCAGCTAAGGCACCAGCCACATACTCCTGAGCTGGGGAAGTAGTATCCAGCCTGGGCCCGCCAAACAACAATGATGGCTGCAACCAAAAAATAGCCGGGTGTTGTGGCAGGCGCCTGTAATCCCAGCTACTTGGGAGGTGGAGGCAGGAGAATGGCTTGAGCCCAGGAGTTGGAGGTTGCTGTGAGCTGTGATGCCACAGCACTCTACCCAGGGTGACAGCTTGAGGCTCTGTCTCAAAAAAAAAAAAAAATCACACAGACTTGAAATCCACTCTCCCCTATTTTCTCTCCTTATCTGAGATAAGCACTTTCCTGAAGTTTATGTGTGTTTTTGCTACCAAAATTCTTATAATTATAAAAGTGATATGAAATAATGATTTATGTATTTTTAATTTTAAACAGATATTTTCTTATTACTTTAGTATTTTTACAGCTTCCTTTGTCCTCTTAACATTATATTCATAAGATTCATCTCTGTTGATACCTACAATTTTATTTATTCTTTTTATTTGCTGTATCGTTAAATAAGGGTATACCTCAAAAATTCTCTTTCTCTATGTTTGAACATTTAGGTCAGTCCTTATTTTCTGCTCTTTCAAATCACTGCTTTTAGGTCATCTTGTACACATATTTGAAAGTTTTTCTAGCATGGAGCTTGCCAAATTCTCAGTAGACGTAATGTACCACATTAAAGATAGGCTCTGTTTGGGTCCTCCAAGGTAAGATTAGATATGAAGGAAATGTATTATATTTTGGAAAGTTGCTCTGAAGGATCAAGTGGGAAGGAGTAGAATGTGGCAAGGAGGGTCTTGTGATGTCACTGCAAGTTTGACACCTGTAGAAGAAGAGAGGAAAGGGAGGGTTTAATGGGAAGTTTCCGACTCCAGCACAATTCTGAGAAAATATCTCCTGTTGATGGAGAATCCCCCACCCCAGGTGATTGGTTTGGAGGGCTCCAGTGTCAGGTGGGAATGGGCTGGCTCTAGCACTCTGTGCTATTCTCAGGTATGGGCTGGGGGCAGCTAGGAAAATTTTGATTACCAAAGGCGATAGCTAGGGCTGATGGTCAACTGCCAGCATAGTTTTCTTTAAGATCTTAGCTTCTGTGGTTACTATGGATAGTGATTGCCTTGGCCCATAGAGTCTGAGAAGGACCTGAAGCAGCCAGAGATCCAATCAATTGTCAGGTCCAGACCTAAGAACTGTGGCAGTGTTACTTGGAGTGTACCATTCCTGCAAGAATCAATTCCTCTCTCCTGTTGGATAGAATCCCTGGGGATTTCTTCCTCCCTTTTGAGGCAGGCCATGTAGTGAATGATTTTTTTTTGTTGTTCTATTTTGTCATACATTTCTATGTAACTTAACAGAAATGGGTTTATGTTTCCTTAATCCTCTATGTTATCAGAATTAGAAAGACTTTATTTTTTTCATCTATAAAAAGAGAGACCGGAATCAATGATCTTAGGTCACTTTCTGATTTATTAATCTGATTCTATTTTTCTTCTAAAAAGTACCAAAACAAGTGGGCAGAACAATGGAGTGAACAATGGAGTGAACAACGAAGTGTTCTGTGGAGTGATATAGTCATAGACAGCCTTAGAGAAAAGCTGGAAATACAGGTTTTGAAAAAAGCTGGGAACACTGTGAACTGACAGGTCATCTATATTTCATCAAGTAGGAGTATCACCTAGTGATGTCTCTGAGGATAGGGTTCATGGCTTACTCATCTTGTGTAACTGGCCCTAAATATATACTTAATGTAATTGAGGCATAAGAACATGAGAAATAAGATGTATTAAATTGAACTTCCTTGAAAGAAGAACCAGCGCTCCTGTTCATCAGAGAGGGGTGGTTTAGTTCTATGTTTAAATTCATGTATTACATTTTAATTGTCTGTGTAGGTAAGATGGGTAGAATTTAGATTATATGCAGTGTATCTTTATATGCAAATATATAAATCGGGCAGATAATTAAGGTTTACAGTGACAGAAAAGAAGATAAAAATTGGACCAGGATTTTGGGGCAAGAAGATAAAAATTGGACCAGGATTTTGGGGCAAAGATCTTAACTTTATTTTGGGATGGATAGTGCAATAGAATTCTTCTGACAAGGATATTGAAATGTAGACAAATTATTATTATTATTATTTTTGTTATTTTTGGAAAAAAGCTATGATAGAAAGCTCAAGCTGTCTATAATGAAAATAACATTATGGGTCTTTCTATATATGGCTGCTCAAGTCATTTTCTGACAATAGCCAATAACATTATAGGAAAGGAGACAAATGATCCCAGATTGGCCAAGTCTTAGATATGTAATTTGCAAAGTTCACCATCTCACTCAATCACATGCCACGCAGGCACATTTGGATTGTCTTTATGACCAGAGTTGCCCCTTATTCAACAGGTCTGTTTTAAAAACTGCTTTTCCTTTATTCAACAGAGTCACAAAGACTTTTCCATCAGTAGGTGTATTGAACAAATAGCTGATCTCAGTTAGCCCTGTTTTCTCATTTAGTGACTGTACCTCTGGTGTTAATGTCAGTATAAGTCTGGTGCTTATAACCAAAGCAAGAGGAGGCCTCTGTTTCGTGTGTTTGCATGAATTGGAGTCTGGTGATTTAGGGTTATGAGATTTCCTACTCTTCCCTAGCATTTATGAATTCAACTTCCATTTTCAGATTTCCAAAGGCCACTTGAGGGTTTAAGTAATGCCTTTAATTATAACTTAAAGTATAGGCAATTGCATTTCATGAAGCTAACAATTATCCAGAGTATATTATTAGAGAGTAAGTTATTGAAGTCTGCATAGTTTGTAAAAGACCCTTCAAAATAACTAGGGGAGAAAAGAGATAAACTAGATTGGAACAATGATGCTTGAAAACAATTCTATTATGTCTATAGTGCATGATAGTGAGTCCTAATCTCAGGCATTGGGATTCTTTGTAAAAACTCCTATAGTCACTCTTGCCTGCCTTTATATAGAAATAGAGATATTGGCTATGTTTTTATTAACTTTTAAAAAATAAACACTGAGTGCTAATGTGCCAGTTTACTTTGCAGACATCACTTTATGTAATTCTTAAAATTTCCCTCTGACATAGGCGGTAATGCTCCCTTGAGAGTGGATGCTAAGAGGAGATAAGCAATTTGCCCCAAATCACGTACATAGTTTTGAAGTAACAATGCTGAATTGCATCCCAGACCTGCTCTAGAATCTAAATTAAAAAGCCCATTATGTGATCAAGTGACTAGAACAGGAGAGCAATTTTTCAGTGTTGAGGCACATTTTAGGCAATTTTATTTTTATTTATTTATTATTATTATTTTTTTTTTACAAATTTCTTTTCATTTCAGAATATTACAGGGCTACAAATGTTTGGTTACATAAATTGTTTTAGCACGGTCTGCATACGTGGAAATAACACTTAGCAGAATCAAGCAGGGGGAAGGCGGGGAGGGGATGGGGAAATCCATATCTTGTGGGTGCAATGCACACTACCTGGGGGATTGGCACACTTACAACTTTAGGCAATTTTTAAAATGTAAGTAAAATACGCATAAGAACGACACTGGAAAACAAATACCTTAATTTATGAATCAATATCAACTTTTTTTTTTCTTAACCAGGCTGGCCCACTTTTTCCTAGTCATACTCACGAGTCCCTGTAACCTAGGATAGTGACAATCTGGGGTGAAGGAGGAATGTATTTGCAGTCAGGCATGGTTTGAAATCCAACCTTCATTTGTTAGCTGTATATCTTTGGGCAACCTCTTTGGTTTACTTATTTGTAGGATGATTAAAAAAAAATAGAAATCCAACAAGATTTTTTAGGAATCAATGAATGAGAGAGTATCTTTATAGGGTCTGCGATTCTAGGCACTAAATAAATGTGGCCATGATATTTACAGTATTGCCAAACAGGGCGTTATTTCAACTTAGAACATCCCAGTCCTTTTCAAGGTAGATAGTTTAAAAATATATCATGGTAGGTGTGTGATAAGTTAAGTGACCTATATAGGTTACGTTTCCTGGATTGTCTTTCTTTCTTTTTTTAAAAAAGACAGTCTCACTCTGTCATCCAGGCTGGAGTGCAGTGGCGGGTTCTCAGAATTCTCGGACTCAAGCTATCCTTCTGCTTCGGCCACCCAAAGTGCTGGGCTTGTAGGCATGAACCACCACTCCTAGCCAACTTCCTGGATTTTCTATATAATTTTGTTTAAAATTTTAGGGATGGAAATTTCATACCCCTCTTATAGAGTTTTTATACTTTGATGGACTGGACATGTCCTTTGAATCTAATGTACGCAGTAGCTTTTGAGTAAAAGTGGAAGCATATTTTCCAAACTAAAATATTTTCATAGGTCAAACAACCTTTCTATTAAGAGTATGATTGCCCGAGATGTGGTCTGGTTGTCTTGCCATGGCTTTCCCGAATGGAATAGCATGAAAACTGTGCTGGGGTGCCTTAAATAATGGCCTGTTTTTGTCTCCTCCACAGTAAAGATGTGCAGTGCACTCTTCTGGAGGTGGTAGTTGTAATGCGCCTTCTTGCATCAGGTAGCTGAGCTGCAGATGTGTGGGTATGCAGGAAGGAGAAGCTCTGTGGACTCTCTGTCCTCCCCTCCCCACCCCCTCTGTCTTCTCTCTGCTCCCTCAATCTCGTCTTCCTTCCCTGCCTCTTCTTACCTGGGCTCCTTCATAACTCCCGCATTCCAGGGATTTGTAACACAGACCCGAGAACGCCTCAGTATGCTAGGCAACTGGGCAGTCTTCATGTGGGCAGCGGGAAACAGGCACCTTTTTTTATCTGTAGTGCTCCCTTAAAAATGTATAAAAAAAGCATACGTTACTTTAGAGATAACATCTATTACAATGCCATGTCACAGCTCACATCAGCTAGCATTTACTGCGCACTTACTAGGTGCTTCTTATAACAACCTTTGCTGTGTATGAACTGAATGGTGTCCCTTTAAATTTATAAGTTTCAGCCCTCTCCTCCCCACCCCCAACAGTAATAGGGCATTTATAGAAGTAATTAAGGTTAAATGAGGTTACCGGGGAAGGTACTTGATCAAATAGGATTCATGTTTTTTAGAGAAGAAGCACAGAGGGCTTGCCCTTCCTTCACCCTGGGAGGACCCGGGGAGAAGACAGCCTTCTGCAAGCCAGCCAGGGAGCCCTCAGAGAGTAACTGATCCTGCCAGACCTGACCTTGGACTGCCAGCCTCCAGAATTGTGAGCAAATGAACTTCGGTTGTTTAAGCCACCCAGTCTGTGGTTATTTTGTTGTGACAGCCTGAGCTGCCTCATACCAGCCTTAATTGGGTCCCTGTTTTATAAATGAGGAAACTGAGGCTTACGTTACCAAGTTAAACAATTCTGATCGTTCTCTTACACTGTTTTTAACCCTCTTTGTCTTTTCTAGCTCAAGGTGAAATGTAGGGGGCTGTTTTGTTATTTTTTTCTAAAGCCATGATTTGCTTCCATTTCCCCCCCTCTTATTTTCTAGTCTTTACTGAGAATGTTTCTCTCAGTACTCAGCACACTTGACTTTCTGATTTCTTTCAAAATCTCATCCCCTAGCCCCGTGTAAGCATTTTGCTACTGCCTTGCGGTCTCTTTCATCTCTTTAAAATGTTTTCTGAAGATTATTTGCTCTCTCAGGCTCGGAGGCTCTCTCTCACTGGCCAAGCACATCTTTCTCCGTCTCTATTAAATGTTTTCTTGTGTTCCACTTGGATATAATCTCCTAAAAGACTTCGGGGGTTTTTGTTATTGTTGTTTTTGTAACTTTGGTAAAAAGTTCTTAGTAATCAGAAGACAGGGAGTACAGAGAAAAATAGGTAGATCATTTGTCATTTTCTAAGTCAAGATTTAGTGATTTAATCTTCACTTACTATCTGGTTTTTAAAGAATTTAAAGATGATTTATTTTTGTCTTATTTTAAAAAAACATTCTACCCGTTTCTCTGCTATTTTAATTATGAAGTATTTCCTTCAAATTTCCAATTCTCTACCTCTGGTGGTTTAAATGTTCCCATAGCTTATTAAACTGCCAATATCAAGACATCTAGTAATGAATGACAGACACATTTTTAGTCTTGAATCCTCAGGGACGTCCTATTGTTTACATTATGTATCTCATGTAAGGGGAAAGTAAAGATATTCCCCATAGATCTTCCATTTTACGAATTTTGTGAGTCATCCTTTCTCTCCTATTCCGTACCTAAACCTGTAATAAATCATCAGGTCTAAGAGGTACAACTTCTTAAACACTGAATCTCATGCAATTGGTCTTCTTGCCTCCAGTCCCCTGCTGTTATCTTATTGCTAACTTGCTGCCCCCCTTTTGGATATAACCCTCCTGTGACTTCTCCTTGAGCAGAGGATAACAAACACGGTATACACAGCAGGGCACACACAGCCCTGCAGGCCTTAGTTATTATCTACACATTATATCTTAATCTTATCAGCTGTCCTTTCTCCAGCCTGATCCCGTGCCTGAAGATTTTAAACGATTGATCCGTTCTACATGCATTGCTAACTGGTAGACCCTCTTCCAGTCACTGGGCGGGGATGGAGGGATAGGAATGATGGTCAAGATAATAGTCTTGTGTTCTTGGAATGTTTTATCTACAAGAAATATAGATAAGTCCACCAGTGATTACACCAGAGTGTATTAAGCTCTACACTAGGGAAGTTACAGTGTGCTATTGGGGAATGTGGAATTCATACCTAGGGCAGACTTGGAGAGGTCAAAGAAGACATGTTATATCCAAGTTAAGACCTGAATGTTGAGAAATGCTATTCAGGTCCCACCAGTGCTTCAGAGTGGAGAACAAGTGGAGTAACTGCTTCAGACAGAGAACATACTATTTGCAAAGGTGAGAAAGAGTGTGTAATTCATATTCAGAGAACAGTGAGTAGTTCACTGTGGCTAGAGCAGGAGTGGCTGAGCTAGCTGTGTTGGGAGATGAAACTTTGGAAGATACATTTCTTTAGCAATCAGGGCCTTTACACTGTTTCTCATGCTGTTCCCTCTACTTGAAATGTCCTTTCCTTTCCTATCCACCTGGCAGCCTCCTACGTACTCTTGGGCTTAGCTTAACCTTCACCTTCTCTGTAGAGTTTTCTTAATCTTGCTTAGGGAATACAATTTTTTTTTTATTATTGAGGATTCATTGAGAATATAAGAAACCAGGTTAAAGTGATTAGGTAAAGTCCCTCTTACAATCGTGTTTTGCTCCCAAAAGGTGTGGCACACACCAAGACGCCACCCCCGTTGCTCCTTCCCTCTCTCTGCGCTTCCTTCCTCCACCCCTCCCTAATTCTTTCTCTGCTGTCCCCTTCCCTCACCCCCACTGTGTCATTAATTGTCATTAATTGTCCTCATCAAAGTTGAGTACATGGGATTCATGCCTCTCCATTCTTGTGATGCTTTACTAAGAATAATGTGTTCCACATCCATCCAGGTTATTACAAAGGCTGTAAAGTCTCCATTTTTAAAAATGGCTGAATAGTATTCCATAGTGTACATATAACAGCTTGTTAATCCATTCCTGGATTGGTGGGCATTTAGGCTGTTTCCACATTTTGGCGATTGTAAATTGAGCTGCAATAAACAGTCTAGTGCAAATGTCCTTATGATACAAGGATTTTTTTCCTTCTGGGTAGATGCCCAGTAATGGGATTACAGGATCAAATGGGAGGTCTAGCTTTAGTTCTTTGAGAGTTCTCCATACTTCCTTCCAAAATGTTGTATCAGTTTGCAGTCCCACCAGCAGTGTAAAAGTTTCCTTCTATCCACATCCACGCCAGCATCTGCAGTTTTGAGATTTTGTGATGGGGGCCATTCTCATTGGAGTTAGATGGTATCTCAGGGTAGTTTTGATTTTCATTTCTCTAATAATTAGGGATAATGAGCATTTTTTCATGTTTGTTAGCTATTAATTTGTCTTCTTTAGAGAAGGTTCTATTCATGTTTTTTGCCCACTGATATATGGGATTGTTGGTCATGTGGATTAATTTGAGTTCTCTGTAGATCCTACTTATCAAGCCTTTGTCTGATTCAAAATATGCAAATATCCTTTCCCATTGGGTAGGTTGTCTATTTGCTTTGCTTGTTGTCTCCTTAGCTGTATAGAAGCTTTTGAGTTTAATTAAGTCCTATTTGTTTATTTTTGTTGTTGTTGCAATTGCCATGGCAGTGTTCTTCATGAAGTCTTTCCCCAGGCTGATATCTTCCAGTGTTTTTCCTATGCTTTCTTTCAGGATTGTTATTGTGTCATGCCTTAAATTTAAGTCCTTTATCCATCTTGAATAAATTTTAGTGAGTGGAGAAAGGTGTGGGTCCAGTTTCAGTCTTTTACATGTGGATATCCAGTTCTTCCAGCACCATTTATTGAATATGGAGTCTTTCCCCCAAGGTATGTTCTTGATTAGTTTATTGAAGATTAGGTGGTTGTAAGATGTTAGTTTCATTTCCTGGTTTTCTATTCACTTCCAAATGTCTATGTTTCTATTTTTGTGCCAGTACCATGCCGTCTTGACCACTATGGCTTTGTACTACAGCCTAAAATCTGTTATGGTGATGCCCCCAGCTTTGTTTTTATTACTAAGAACTGCCTTAGCTACGTGGGTTTTTTTCAGGTTACATATAAAATGCAGAATCATTTTTCCAAATCTTGAAAGTACAATGCTGGTATCTTAATAGGGATGGCATTAAATAGGTAGATTGCTTTGGGAAGTATAGACGTTTTAACAATGTTGATTCTTCCCAGCCATGAGCATGGTATGTTCTTCCATTTGTTAAGATCCTCTGCTGTTTCCTTTCTTAGGATTTCATAATTTTCTTTATAGAGGTCTTTCACCTCCTTTGTTAGGTCTATACTTAGGTATTTCATTTTCTTTGAATCTATGGTGAAGGGAGTTGTATCCTTAATTAGCCTCTCATCTTGACTGTTATTTCCGTATACAAAAGCTACTGACTTGTGGATATTGATTTTATATCCTGAGACATTACTGTATTTTCTGATGGCTTCCAGGAGTCCTGTGGTTGAGTCTTTGGGGTTCTCTAAGTATAAGATCATGTCGTCAGCAAAGAGGGAGAGTTTGACCTCCTCTGTCCCATTTGGATGACCTTTATATTTCCTTGCCCAATTGTATTGGCTAGCACTTCCAGCACTGTGTTGAATAGTAATCGTGACAGAGGACAGCCTTGTCTGGTTCCAGTTCTAAGAGGAAAAGTTTTCAATTTTGCTCCATTCAGTAAAATATTAGCAGTGGGTTTGCCATAATAGCTTTGATCAGTTTCAGAAATGTGCTACCTATGCCTGTACTCTTCAGTGTTCTAATTAGAAAAGGATGCTGGATTTTATTGAATACTTTTTCTGCATTCGATATTATCTATTGAGAGGATCATATGATTTTTGTTTTTGCTTCTGTTAATATGGTGGATAACGTTTATGGACTTGCGTATGTTAAACCAGACTTGCATCCCTGGGATGAAACCTGCTTGATCATGATGTATGACTTTTTTAATGATAAGCTGTAATCTATTGACTAGGATTTTGTTGAAAATTTTTGCATCTATATTCATGAGTGAAATTTGTCTGAAATTCTCCTTTTTAATTGGGTCTTTTCCTGGTTTTGATATCAGGGTGATGTTTGCTTCATAGAACGTGTTGGGGGAAGATTCCTTCCTCCTCAATTTTTGAATAATTTTGGAATAATTTCTGCAGTATGGGAATAAGCTCTTCCTTGAAGGTTTGGTGGAATTCTGGTGTGAAGCCATCTGGACCAGGGCATTTTTTGGTTGGAAGATTTTTGATTGTTTCTGTAATCTCAGTGCTTGAAATTGGTCTGTTCAGGAGCTCTATTTCTTCCTTGCTAAGTCTAGGAAGAGAGAGTGATTCCAAATATTCATCCATTTCCTTCAGATAGTCAAATTTCTGGGCATAGAGTTTCTGGTAGTATTCAGAGGTGATCTCTTATATCTCTGTGGCATCAGTTGTAATTTCCCCTTTATCATTTCTGATTGAGGTTACTAGAGATTTTACTTTTCTATTTCTAATTCGTCTGGCCAAAGGTTTATCTATTTTATTTATTTTTTGAAAAAACCAACTCCTTGCTTCATTAATTTTCTGAATGATTCTTTCGTTTTCAATTTCATTGATCTCTGATATAATTTTGGATATTTCTTTTCTTCTGCTGGGTTTAGGCTTAGATTGTTCTTCTTTTTCCAATTCCATAAGATGGCTTGTGAGTTTGTTGATGCGCTCTCTTTCTGTTATTCGAATGTAGGCATCTAAAGCGATAAATTTTCCTCTTAGAACTGCTTTTGCAGTATCCCACAGGTTTTGGTAGCTTGTGTCTTCATTGTTGTTATGCTCAAAGAAGTTAATGATTTCCTGTTTTATTTCTTCCTGCAGCCAACTGTCATTCAACAGAAGATTGTTTAATTTCCATGTCTTTGTGTGGGGTTGAACATTTTTGTTGGAGTTGAGTTCCACCTTTAGTGCCTTGTGGTCTGAGAAGATATAAGGTAAAATTTCAATTCTTTTGATTCTGTTGAGGTTTGTTTTGTGTCCTAGGATATGATCAATTTTGGAGAATGTTCCATGGGCCGATAAGAAGAATATATATTCTTTATCTGTGGGATGGAGTGTTCTATATGCATCTATTAAGCACAGTTCTAGAGTCTCATTTAAGTCCCTTATGTCTTTGTTTAATTTCTGTTTAGAGGATCTGTCCAGCTCTGTAAGAGGAGTGTTAAAGTCCCCTGTTATTATGGTATTATAGGATATCATATTGCTCAGACTGAGTAAGGTCTGTTTCAAGAATGTGGGAGCATTAAGGTTG
>CAUYON010069942.1:0-49555 GCA_963573935.1 Arctocebus calabarensis | reverse complement strand
CAAGAATCTGGACTCCGTGGGGGAGAGACCTCCAAACCTCAGGGTGAGAGTGGAGGGGAGTGCGGGGAGTTCCAACTTGCAGGTAGAGAATATATACAGTTTTATACAGCTTTATGCCACTTTATGCCTGGCAGGAGAGTGCTGCGGCACAGGGGAACGAGGTCTGGTTTTTAGAGGGTCTCTCCCATGGGGTAGAGTGGGAGGACATCTGAACTCTGCTCGCTTGTTTGTTTGTATGGAGGTATGGTGTATACTGCGAGCTGTTCTTTTGGGGGAGGGGACTCCCATCCGCTTGGCGATGTGCTCTGTACCTTTTATTTGTATCCTTGGGGTCGCAGGTCGCTCCAGCAGTGTTGATGTGCGTTCCTTGACCTTGTCTCTTGGCTCAGGTCCAAACCGTTGGCTTTCTCCCTAAATTTCTGTCCTTTCTCTCCTTCTGGACAGGAGCGTCTGCAGAAAGCTGGCTACAGATCGCCATCTTGGCTCCTCCCCTGTTGACTTTTTCTTAACCTCCAAGCCCAGTGCCACTTCCTGGAGGTAAGAACACAATGTAGTTCAAGAGATTTTACTAGTAGAGATAAATCAGGTTTTCTTTGGGCTGTCACAAGAAGAAACTGTCTAACATTTGGGACCATCCTACAAAGGAGGTTGTATTAGTCAGACTTTACTGTACTGTGATAAGTCCCCTACAATCCCATCAGCTCTACAACAGTAGATTGTAGTCTAGTCTAATCTATGGCCCTGTATAAATCAGCTGTGTCTTCTTCGTTTCAGGATCAAGGCTATAGAAGCAGCTCCTGTCTGCAACATCCTTGTCTAACAGCAGTGGAACAAAAAGATTAGAGCATGAAAGAATGGCTCTGAAAGCAAGGCCCAGGTCTCTTCCTCTCACATATGATGTGTCTTTAGCTAATTGAGGACCATATGGCTAAGCAAGGTGTTACAGGTTGAGGACCCACTGCTCTGGAAATAGGGCCACTACAGATAAAATTAGTTAAGATTAGGTCATAGCAGAGTAGGGTGGGCCTTCAATCTAACATGAGTACTGTCCTTAGCAGAAGAGGAGAAGAGACACTCACACAGAGGGAAGAAGGCCACACAAAGATGAAGACAGAGATTGGAGTTATGTTGCTATAAACCAAAGAACACCTGGGGCTACCTGAAGCTGAAAGAGGCAAGGAAGAATCCTCTTCTAGAGGTTTCAGAGATACATGGACCCAGCCGACACCTTGATTTCATACTTATAGATTCCAAAACTGTGACTGTAAGAGAATAAATTTTTGTTGTTTTAAGTCACCCAGTTTGTGCTACTTATTATGGCAATGGTGAGCCCAGGACACTGATATTCCTGCCATCATAAAGGCACAGGGCCAGGGAAGGGGAAAAGAGAGGGATCCAGTAGGAAGGGGTAGGAAACATTCAGATTAAAATACTACCATACAAACTACAATGAAGTTCAGAGCAGTCTCTGATGACTACTAATCAGAAAATTGTCTACCCATCAGAAAATTGCATTAGATGGAAAATAGTGGTTTTTAGCCAGTGCTATGCATTAGAATCTTCTGGGAGGTTTTGAAAATGTCAGATCAACCTTTAAAAATCTCCCATTAATTATTGTAATTGCCAGGGAGGGTGTTCCTAATAAAATCTTTCCCAAGGCCAATATTTTCAAGCATTTTCCTCATACTTTCTTCTAGAATTTTTATGGTTTCATGTCTTAAATTTAAATCTAATCATTATGAGATATCACCTAACTCCAGTAAGATTAGCCTACATCACAAAGTCCCAAATTTGCAGATGCTGGCTTAGATCTGCATTTGCAGGTGCTGGCACTTCTACACTGCTGGTGGGATTGCAGACTAATGCAACCTTTATGGAAAGAAGTGTGGAAAATTCTTGTAGGACTGAAAGTCAAGCTTCCATTTGATCCTGTAGTTCCATTACTCCATCTCAACCCAGAACAAAAATAATTTTAGCACGAAGACATTTGTGCTAAATAAAGAATGTTCAGCCTCAGCGCCTATGGCTCGAGCGGCTAAGGTGCCAGCCACATACACCTGAGCTGGCGGGTTCGAATCCAGCCCGGGCCTGCCAAACAACAATGATGACTGCAACCAAAAAAATAGCTGGGTGTTGTGGCAGGCACCTGTGGTCCTAGCTACTTGGGAGGCTGAGACAAAAGAATGACTTAAGCCCAGGAGTTAGAGGTTGCTGTGAGCTGCGATGCCACAGCACTCTACCCAGGGTGACAGCTTAAGGCTCTGTCTCAAAAAAAACGAATGTTTATTACAACTCAATTGATAATTGCCCAGCCATGGAAGCAACTCAAATGCCTATTGACCTTGAATGGATTAACAAACTGTGGCATATGTATACCATAGAGTACTATTCAGCCATAAGAAAAGATGGAGACTTTACATATTTTTTGTTTACTTGGATGAAATTTAAACATATTCTTATTAAAGTATCTCAGGAATGGAAAAAAAATATATCCAATGTACTCAATACTAACATGAAAGCAATATATAAGCAATTATACACCCACACCAATGATAAATCACAAATATAGGCTACAAAGGAGAGGGGAAAGAAGAGGAGGGCAATTGGTGGGGATCTCACTTACTGTGCACAATGTGAGGGTGTTCAGCATGCCCCCTGAGTGAAGGATTCTACTACAACTTGAACTTTACCTTGGAAGTAAGAATAAGGTAACCTAAAACTTTGTACTCTCATATTAATCTGAAATTAAAAAAGATTCCCCCACACCCTGATATGGATATCCAGTTCCTCCACCACCATTTACTCTATGAATTAACCCTAGCACTTTTATCAACAATCAATACCCCATAAACATGAAGGTCATTCTGGATTCTATTTTGTTCAATTGATCTATCCTTATGCTAATACCACACTATCCTTGATTATTAAAACTTTATGGGAAGTCTCAAAAAAAAATTGGCCATCAGCTATTCAGATTTGGAGTGAATTCTGGGCATATAAGTTTCAGAGAAATCTCCCCAGGTTCCAAGATCTCTAGTTAAGGGTGACAAAGTGGAAGACCAGCTTCCTTTCCAAAGTATATGTGTTACAGCAGCTCAAACTAAGACAATGGTGGAACCTGATGATTTATTTAGGTTTGGTAACTTTATTTGGACACAGATAAATCCTTTTTAAAGTGGGGAATTTGCATATGTAGGAGTCAACAAGGGCATTCTAATGCCACTTAAGAAAGAATTAGAGACTATGATTTGAATTAACAATTAAAAATAGCATGCTAAATTAGCCCCTGCTGTGAAGTGAATGAAAACAGGTCCCTTTCCAGCAAGCAAGCCCTCTATCACAGGCTTTAAACAGATCCTTTCTACTTCCCACCCCTACCATCCTGCCTGTGCTAGGCTGAACATCTTAGATTATCAGCTAGATCCGGAGTCATAGTGACTGGGACCACTGTCAGAATATTCAAAATCAGTCAACTGGCATTGAGAAAGAAAGCAATTCCATTTTCTAACCTCACCCCTGTTCTGTAATTCCTCACCCATAGTTCTTTGATTACCTCCAGACTTTTCTACTGAGTCCCATTCATTATATGGGACTTTTTTATATTAAATTATAACTATGTATGTTAATGCATTTATGGGGTATAATGTGCTGATTTTATATATAATTTGTAATGCTTACATCAGACTGGTTAACATAGCCTTCACCTCACTTAATTTGTTGTGTTAAGACATTTATACTCAATTCTTAATAGTTTTGACATGTACCCTTGCATTGTGCACAATAGGTGAGGTCCTGCCAATTACCCTCCCTCCTCCCAACCTCCCCCTTTCCTCCTCCCTTCTCCCTCTCTTTCCTCCTTCATTCTGGACCAGAATGTTTATTGCAGCCCAATTCATAATTGCCAAGTCATGGAAGCAGCCCAAGTGCCCCTCAACCCATGAATGGATTAACAAATTGTGATATATGTATACCATGGAATATTATGCAGCCATAAAAAATGGAGACTTCATATATTTTATATTTAGATGGATGGAGCTGGAACATATTCTTCTTAGTAAAGTATCTCAAGAATGGAAGAAAAAGTATCCAAGGTACTCAGTACTATTATGAAACCAATTTATAATCACCCCCACTTTCATATGAAAAAAGTCACATCTTAAATGTGACTAAATCTGAATTATTTAATTTGCTCTATTGATAGCGTGTTTCCTGCAGACCAAGTTCCTCTGCTTCATCTGCTCCCTTTCATTCTTCCCTAGGACGTTCCCTCACATTCCCTTTCTCCCGCCTCACTTCCTTCCTTCAGAGTACTTATCACCTACCAACCATCCATGTCATTTATTTGTTGTTCTGTTGGAATGTAAGATTCTTGAAGGCATGAGCACTTTGTTTTGTTTACTCATCTCTCTCAAATGCCTTCAAGGATACCTGGCATGTGGGAATGTATTGTTTAATAAATATTTTATGAATAAACAAACCATCAAGGTGTACTTGGTCTTTATTTACAATAACTTTTTCTTGTATAAATTAAAATAACTCCTAGCCTTAATCAAACTAAATTAGGAAAATATTCTGTGAACTGGCAACCATTAGTCTTCTACACATGGGTTTAAGGTTGTGCCAAAACACAGAAGCTTCAAATAAGATTTTCTGAAAGGAAGAGTTACCTTTTTCTTTTTCTAATATAACTTAATTACAAACTCTTCATGCAAAACACAGTAATTAAATAAAACATATTGAAATGTGGAACTTTTGTTTTCCTGGTAAAGCTGTCATCATAAGCTAGTTTTGACTGATTATAAAATGTATAATATTTTCTAATTAAAGTACTTATTGCAGAACTTCTTAGATTACTTCGGTTTGGAAGTGAAAGTGAACACATATGGAAAGTGATTAGATACTATGGAAAGACTGAATAAGAAGGGGAATATGAGATGAAATACGAGGCAACCAATATATTGTGTAAGAACGATTTCAGTTAAACTGCAGACACAGTGCTGTGTATCATGCAAGAAGAACCGTATTAGTCCCGTGGAGACTGGAAGGCAGAATAACACAGTCTTTCCGTGAAGAGGCAGATGCATCTCTGTGAAAGGGCCAAGAGGCAGAAAGCATACATTCAATTCTCAACATTTAATGGATTAAGAAATAGATGGCTATTTGGGGGATAATCTGGGAGCAACACTAAAAATTATAAATAATTGAAATGAGGGTGATAAAAAGATTTCTTTCATATTCTGTTTTGAATAGTTTCCAACAAGATATCTGAAAGTCTTGACATTGATCCGCTAAATATCTTCTGGCCTTTTCTCCGGAGGCCTTGAGGTTATATTTTGATTATCCGCAGTTTGAGGATGATATCCTACAGCTGGCATGTGTGTGGTGCAATTAAACTGTGAATGTCATTTCCAGACCTGTAAAGACCGAGATGCGTGGTGTTTATGCTAGTAAATGGGCCACCTTTTCATCTAGAATGCTGCTCGTGCGGGCCACAGACTGCCCAGTCAGCTTCTAGCTGGATTTGCGTTTTGTTGTTCTGGCCCATTGGTTGCCCCAAAGGTTCCAGACTCCTCTGATGCTCCCTGTGGGGATGGCAGCAGCTGGCCTGCAGAGGGCGCTTCTCCGTGTTCCTCTCCATCACCACCTCGCCTTCTTCCCCGTGCACCTGTGCCTGGGAAGCGGTGGCATTAGTTTCCCAGAGCTACTGTAACAAATGACCACCAAGTTGGGGCTTGAAACAGAAAGCGATTCTCTCCCGATTCTGGAAACGAGATGTTGGAAGTCCAGTCCTCCCAAATCCCAGGGGAGGATCCTCTGCCCCTCGCTGCCCTCGGTGGTGGCCGCATCAGTCCAATCTGTCTCCGTCTTCTACCACTGGCTCCTGTGTCTCTCCGCCCTCACGAGATGCTTCACTCTGCACACCTGTGTCCAAATGTCCCTGTGTAGGAAGGACGCTGACCGTGGGATTACAGCCCACCCAAATGCAGTGACCTCTTTAACCCGGTCACATGTCCAGTGTCACATCCATAGCCCTGGCGTTAGGACACAAGTACCTCTTCTTGGGGGATACAATCCAACTCTAAGAGGAGCCGCTGCCCGGCTCTCGTCCCTCTCTCAGTGTGAGACAGGTGAGGGACAGGTGACATGACACTGTGTCACCGCTTTCCTTATGCTTGTGAGCCTGCTCGTAGGAACCGGGGAGGGGATATCACTCTGCTGGTCCCAGTTTAGCGTACCTGGTCTGGGGCATCTTCCTCTTTGCTGTGGAAGAGGTGACCTCTTTCTCCCCCGGCGGCAGGAGACATGCACTACATCGCTCTGGGTCCTGGACCCGGGCGTCCTCCTTTCCCCCTCCCTGGACAGAGAGCTTCGTGTCTCTCCCACCCTCCCAGCACCAGGGGAGCATCCTAAGTGTAGTGGTCAGCACTGGGCTTTCTCCTCCGCGAGCAGCTTCAGGTCTTATCATCCTGGAGAGCCCAGGGGCTGTCCTCTCCTCCCAGCGGTGCCCCCAGACCCCTTCTCGGAGCCCTCTCAGAGCATATTCCCAGCCTGGCCTCTGTCTTCCCACAAGCTCCCAATACAAGCACCTGCAGAAGCGCCTGTGAGGGGCCTTCATCCTCCGGCTGGTCCACACAGGACCCTTGACGATTTGGGGTGAACTCTTCCCGTCCACGGGATGGTTTCACGATCCCTTTTTCCTCTCTCTGCAGCAGGTGAGCGGGGCTCTTTCTCACCTGTCCTGGGGCAGCCACATTCGTCCTTATAGTTTGGGGCACTTGCTCGCTCTGTGAGCTCAAATCTCAGATGAGTTAAGAAAAAGCAAGCCGTGTTTTTGAAGTTATCTTGTAGCTAGGATGGGAAGAACATTTTCCAACTTTCTGTATCCCAGGCAGAAGTGAAACTCCTTTTTTTTTCCTGTCATCTGAGCTGTCCACAAAGTATCCAGCCATGCATTGTGAAAAACAGAGACACCAATGGCTGGATACTTCCCAGTACTAATGGGTTCCAATATACTTTGTCAATAGGTTAATTTTCACAAAGGTAATTTTGAGGTGTTGGATCATCTTGACAAGTATTTTGAATCAAGCAGAAATCTAAATATTATCTAGTATTGCTTTGGAATTAATTTGTTGAGAACTGGTTGTACTTGCAAGGTGTAT
This sequence comes from Arctocebus calabarensis, assembly GCA_963573935.1. Classification (NCBI taxonomy): domain Eukaryota; kingdom Metazoa; phylum Chordata; class Mammalia; order Primates; family Lorisidae; genus Arctocebus; species Arctocebus calabarensis. The sequence continues at coordinate 42,395 of CAUYON010069942.1, read as the reverse complement.
CTTTGATGGCTCCGTGGCCTTCAGACCCATGCCTCAGGTTTGCGTAACAGCCCCTAGGATTGGGGGCTGACCCATAGTGGGACCACAGGCTGGCCTGCCCCCCTCCCCCCGTAGGTCATTATTGCTGAAAGGCGGCCCGGCGCTGCAGCCGTTGCCTGCCCTCGCTTCCAAGTTGATGTTTTTATTCTCATAGCTAGTCTTTTAAGAGAGCTTAAAGTGTTTTCCATTTGACTTTCCATTCACACTCATCATTTTTCACTCAAGACTTTCGACAGAGAAACTGCAGGATGCAGAGAAATCTTTATAGTGAAAGGGTGAAATAGTCATCTCACCTCCCACTTTCTGTTCAATATCACATGTGAAACATTTGTGGTCACCCACTGGGGTGGCCCAATTCGATAATAGAAGCAACCACATGGGATGGGTGAGAACAGAGGATTCAAAGACCTCCAGTGTCTGCAGGTGACATTGAAATGTTTGTAAACTAGGTGATGTGCTTGGCAGAGCTTCCTCTTAGGTAACTGCTTACCTTTGAAACATCAATGTGTTCTTATTTAAATTGGCTTAAGTCTTATATGTTAACAGAACACAGTACATAGACATTAATGAATAGGTGTACATATTTGTTGATATCAGTTCTGTCACATTGGGAGAATTCAGTTTAGAGAATTCAGCAGAAATGTTCAATTTCACTTAGCAACTCATTTTTTTTTATTAAATCATAGCTGTGTACATTAATGCAATCATAGGGTACAATGTGTTGGTTTTATATACAATTTGAAATTTTTTACCTAGTTAATATAGCCTTCACGGCATTTTCTTAGTTATTGTGTTCACACATTTATATTCTACATTTAGTAAATTTCACATGTACCCTCGTAAGATGCACCGTAGGTGTGGTCCCACCAATTACCTTCCCTACCCCCCCTTGTACTTTCCCCATATTCTTGGGCTATAATTAGGTTATAGGCTTCATATGAAAGCTATAAATTGGTTTCATAGTAGGGCTGAGTACATTGGATACTTTTTCTTCCATTCTTGGGATGCTTTGCTAAGAAGAATATGTTCCAGCTCCATCCTTGTAAACATGAAAGAGGTAAAGTCTCCATCTTTCTTTAAGTCTGCATAATATTCCATGGTGTACATATACCACAATTTATTAATCCATTTGTGGGTCAATGGGGACTTGGGCTTCTTCTATGACTTAGCAATTATGAATTGGGCTGCAATAAACTTTCTGGTACAAATATCTTTGTAGCAACTCATTTTAATAATAGCAGATTCTTTATATTATCTTTCTATGATAATAAGACAATTTTATTAAAAACTTGGGTCTTTCTATTAAAGAAAAAAGCTAAGTCAATTCCTATGGATTTGTTCAAATTATTATTTAGACCCCTCTGTATTCGTTAGACTGTCATGATGAATAAAGTTCGTTTTGTATCATCAAGGTGTTTACATTCTAAAGTCAATGACAGGATTCCAAACTAAATTTTTTATGTTTTTTTTATTTCATTTAGTGGATAAAAGGGTTCTTATATCACTTAGCACATTAACCTTTATAATATTAATTTTTTCATGTTTTTATAATTTTTAACTTGTTCAATGGAAACTTTAGTCTTCACCAGGGTTTTTCTCTCTGACTTTTATTTATTTATTTTTTATTTATTTAGATTGATTGAATTGATTGATGGTTTGACTCAGAGAACACAGAAGTGAAAATCATTGCCCAGCTGTCGCTTAGCTAAAAATGTCAGTCATCTAACGATTCATGTACCTGTTATATCCTAACCATTTCTGCATCACTGCAGACCACGTTCAAATTGCTCCCTATTTATTATTGGTCTATAGAGTATTGAGAAACAAAATGGTTTCTGTAACAAGTTGCTAAATTAAGCACCTTGCACATTTCATTTGTCTCTGCTTATGTTATAAATTTAAAAATCTTCATACTTTCCTGATGCTTCAACACCTCCCCCCCACAGGCTCAGGTGATGGGTGCACCAGGGCAGTGTGGCCTGGTCCCTGCCTAGACTCCCTGTCCCTGTCCTCTAACTGTGACCTGGTGACATTAAAGTGCACCAGTGAAATCCCCTCATGCTTCATGCTGTCATATTCTACCCTGACTTCCAATAAAAGCACTTGCTCAGGGATCCACGCTCTCAGATCCCTACCTGCTTAGTGGAGTCCCCTTTGTGGAACCCCTCCCCACATGGACTGTAGGAGGTTGGAACCCCTCCTCGCGTGGACCATAGGAGGTTGGAACCCCTCCCCGCGTGGACCGTAGGAGGTCGGAACCCCTCCCCGCGTGGACCGTAGGAGGTATGCCATGCCCCCTTCTCTAGGACCCAGGAGCATAATAAATGCTTTATTTTCATAAGCCTCAGTGTCATTTCCACAACCACAATGGAATGACCCTTGAAAATGTTACACAGGGAATTCACACCTCTCTTTAAAGCTATTAGAATATCTGAACATATTTTCTGTGAAGTTCTTGGTCAAGATAAGTGTTGGGGGCAACTTTATAATTGTCCTCAGTAGAAAACCTCAGAGGGTATGTTCATTTTTAGGGAACTCCGTTAGCATAAAGATGGGAATTTGTATTAGGAGAGTGCAAAAGAACTTATATTCTAGGGTTTAATGTCCTGGTGAACTCATAGATTCTGAAGACCCTCTGATGTGGGCCAGTGGATTTTCATTATGACCGGGTTGCTACAGAGACAAGCTTGGGAGAAGGCTAAGATCCATCTCAGCATGAACTCAAGCAGAAACCCATGGTGAACCTGTTACCAGGGAGGCTGGAATTAAGAGCTACAGAAGATATTATGTCAGTTCCCACCCTTAAGTTCAATAAAAGTATCAAAACCCAGGAGAACGATACTAAATTTGCAGATTTAATAAGCCTTCTATTTGGAGGTTATACAAGGTGGGACAATTAAGCTCTTGAACTTATTCTAGACAAGGTGCTCCATATCTCATTGCTGAACATCACTATGGTCACCTTCCAGATGCCCCCCTTGGGAAGCTGTGCACCAACGCTAGCGCCTCGTCCACCCTTCAAAGCAATTTTGGAACTCTTTTTCTGGAAAAGCCCTGGAGCTGTCCTCCTCTGAGGTCTGACGATATGTCCACAAACTTATCCTAGAAAAAGTGCTTCAGAGTGTGGGCGAGGCGCTATTGTCAGTGCCCAGCCCCCCCAGGGAGAACTTCGCAGGTGACCGGAGTGTATTCAGCTGTGGGGGTGGGAGGGGGTCCACAGCTCTTTTTCTAGGAGTTCCTGAACTTAATGGCCTCATGTCATGTTCCTTTGGTTTGTGGACTTTGTTGTTCACCCCAGTTGCTGATCAGGTGAGCGGTCTTTGCATGCTGTTTCTCTGTGCTTTCCAACGGCCACCTGCACTGGGATCTTCTTGGATTTTGAAAAATTCTGATTCCCTGCTCCGAGTCTGAAGACACTGAATCAGAGTCTCCGAGTGTGAGGCCTGAGAAGCTGTGCCATTTTTTTGAAGGAGAATGAGGAGAACCTCATCTTTTGGGGCATCTGTTTCTGTATTTGCAAATCAGGGGGTGAGATTGGTATCTAGTTTTCAGTGCTTCCCCCCCCCCGCAATGCAGTCACAGGTCATGGAATGCCAGCTTACCGCAGCGCTGGAGGGGCAAACGGCAGATGCTCTCCTACAAACTCTTTAGAGAATATAGTCTCTCCTACACTTTGATTTCAGACGCCGGTTTCCAGAACCATGAAAGAATAAATTGCTATTGTTTTAAGCCATCAAGATAATGGTGATTTCTTAGAGTAGCCTTGGGGAGCTAATTCAAGAAAAGGATTAAATTACTAAAAGAAAACTTCCTGGGACTTTCTAATTTTATCAACTGATGGGTTGTCTTAGATTCATCCCCCTGCTATGAAAAAATTCACGAAATAATATGACTGTGTTTGGACATTAAACAGCAGATGGCATTGTGGCCGTGAGAAGGGGGGACAAGGCTCTGGTCCCCAGATCAGAGAAGGTGGTTGTATGTAAGTGGCCTGACGTATCAGCAGGTGGGGAGTTGCCGAAATTGGCAGGAAAGAGGGCACAAGAGTTGAGGGCTCTGCAGGACACAAACTCCAGGAATGTACTTACAGAGCTCTGAGCCTTGCTAGTCCCGTACAATGTACTCAGAACTCACGGGGGCAGTCACGTCTCTTCAGCCAGAGTAAAAGAGCTTCTGAACACTTGTGGCCGTCCCCAGGTATAGCAGGAGGGTCCCATCTTACAAGTAGGGCTCAGTTAGCCCTAGAATAAAGGCTACTCTGGGGCCAGCTTTACTGCAGCAAAAGGCTTAAAAAGACCAAATTACAATCGTCTATCAGAAAACAAAACAAAACAGAACAAAAAGCAATTATCAAAACAAACAAAATACATCTTAAAGGGAGAAAACATCCAAACACATAACAATATCAGTGTCCAACAGCCTCTAACATATTCCTGACATGTACAGAAGCAGCAAAGTGAGGCCTGAAAGAGGAAAATCAGTCATACAAACAGGTCCAGAAATGACAAGAGTATTGACATAGGTGTATAAATATTACAAATATGCCAGTAAAATTAAAGGGAACCATGGATACACTGAGGAGACAAAGGAAAAACATAAAAAAGAATATTTTCTGAAGATGAAAAATCATATCACTGGATGGAAGGCCAGAATAGTAAACAGAAGAAATCCTAGTAATAGAAAATATTAAAAAAAAAAAAAATTCAACCAGAAACACAGAAATAAAAAAGACTAAAAAAAACCCCTCAGAACTTCACTGTGGTTCAGTCACTTTAAAATTCATGAAATTAGAAGACTAGAAAAAAATGGGGGAAAGAAAAATATTCAAAAATATAATGGCCTAGGTTTGTTAAAATTGGATGAAAACTATAAACGCACAGATTTAAGAAGCTAGAAAAATTCGTTAATGTGAATCAGTAAGAGAAAATCTCACAAGCAGCTGGAGGAAAAAAGATACAATACAGACTGGATCTCTCAAGAAAGGCCTAAACCCAAGTTGTCTGCAGGTAGGGAAGGAAGGGTGTTGGTTGGAGTTTATTTTAATTGATGAAAAAGGGAAAGACATCAAATCTGGGAGAGGAAGTTTTTTTAAAGCATGAAGATAAATGTGCCTACAAGGTCTATTTTCTTTTCTTTGATAAATTCAGACAGCTTTAGTTTCTCTACATTCACAAGAGTTGCTCTTAGGGGTCTAAGGCCACCACTCACCTTAACAGCTTTTCTGGGGCACACTCATTTATTATTTTAATAGGAGAGAAATGAAGCTTCATATTCAGAATATAATATATAAAGAAGTCCAACAACTCAACTCAATAGTATGAAAATGTATCAAATTATATAATAGGCAAAGGGTTTGAATAGACCCATCATGGAGAGGTGATACTCTGGATATATTAAATAAATATTTCATATGTTATCTACATGGTTAGTGCATGCTTGTAAAGAAGCTTATCATCAACAATGAGGGAAAAGAAAAATGAAATAACAGTGAGGTATTGTAGCACAACTACTTCATCAGCCAGAATGAAATAGCCTGACATTACCAAGTGTTGCTGTCAATGAAGTGCAGCAGAAATGGTCGTACATCGCTGTGGGAACACAAAATAAGGTCACCGCTTTAGAACGAGATTTGGCAGTTTGATATGAAGTCGTTACACACGCGCACTATTACCACGTGAATTTACTCTTTGTTATTTACCAAAAGAAGAGGACAAGCATATGTCCACAGAAAGACTTATCCATACACAAATGTTCAGATGATTTATCTGTATTTGCTCCAAACTGTTAAGAACTCAGATGTCCTCGGCAAACATAAATTGTGGCATACCTGTGAAATGAAATGTGAGTCAGCAAGAAGTTACTGATACAACATGGATACATCTCAAAACCATGGGGAGTGAAAGAAGTGATGAAACCCAAAGAAAATGACGGTCTGATTCAACTCAGAGAACATTCTAGAGCAGGATGCATCAAACAGAACACCCATAGTTAGGGCTCGTGTCAGGGAAGAGGGAGTTGATGGCTAGAGGCATGAGGGAAATTTGGGGGCTGATGGACATTTTTGTTTGTAGAGGTCGTAACATTTTTGTTTACCTTTGTCAAAACCTGGTGAACTATACACTCAAAAATTGTAGCCCTATGCATCTGTCTAAATGTTGTCTCAGCACTTTTATGGAGAGTCCCAAGTAAGCGTCCAGGGAGCTCCTGGGGGCGACTAGAGTTGGATCAACTTGGTGGGAGGCGGCTGCCTTCCCGCAGAATTCTGGCTCTAAGGAACATTCGCTTGAAACAGGACAATAGCATCCCCAAGGCGAAGAGGAGGCTTCGCACTTCCCTTCCCCAGAGGGACTTTTTCTCGGTACCCGCCGCAAGGTGGCAGGGCAGCCCCCTCTGAGCGCACGGCGGCCCGGACCAACGGTGCGCGGCCGTGGCTGTGAGCGGCCCTGAACCGTGGACGCGGGGGCGGCTCGGCGTGACCGGCCCGAGCGGTGGACGCGGGGGCAGCTCACTCCCCGCACCGGGCGATCTGAGCGCAGAGCGGGTCACGCGTGGGCCTGCTTCCCATTCCCTGCAGACGCCAGGTAGCCAGGCCGGCGCCGACACTTGGCTGTCCCCGGAGCATGGCTTCTGGGCTCCGCAGTGCAGGCCTGTCCGGGGCACACTGGGCTGCTGTTGTCCCAGGTCCCTGCAGCTGGGGTGAGGGCTCCGCCGTCCTAACTGAGACGCTGTCCCAGTCGCCGCCGCCGCCTTGCTGTTCCCAGATTCTCTCCTTTGCACCTGCTGCCACCCCGAGGGGAGGAGAGGGCAGCGGAAGGACCAGGGGGCCACAGAGGGGCCTTATTCTCCTGCTGGCTCCAGGACAGGGAGCAGTGGTGCCGCCTCTGCCCCCACCCCAGCGAGTGCAGCCCCCAGTGGGCTGTCCAGGTCCAGCCACGTGCAACAGGGAGGCAGGGCTTATTTATTTTTTATTTTTTTAAATTTTTATTAAATCATAATTGTGTACATTAGTGCAATCATGGGGTACAATGTGCTGACTTCATATACAATCTGAAATATTTTCATCAAACTGTTTAACATAGCCTTGGTTCTTTGAAAAGGTCAATAAAATAGATAAACCTTTGGCTAACCTAATCAGGGGGAAAAGAGTAAAATTTCTCATTTCATCAATCAGAAATGGTAAAGATGAAATAACAACAGGCCCCTCAGAAATTCAAAGAATCTTTAAAGAATATTACAAGAACCTTTACTCTCAGAAATAGGAAAATCTGAAGGAGACAGGGTTTAAATGGAAAACAGCCACACACACAGACAAGAATCGGCAAAAGTAAGGCTGTGGCTGCGGTCTAGCCCGGCTGATGCCGCTGAAAGTGGGCGTCTGGCAGAGCGTGACTCCACAGAACGCCTAGGAAGAAAAATTGTAATTCAACTAAGAAGTGACTGTGTCACCAACAAGAAAATACAAACAAGGCTTCTCAGAGCAGCAGGGCAGTGATTTTTGGAAGGAATTCTTAGGGTGCACCTTCCCAGGGAGAGATCATTGCAGACCTCAGACTTCCTAACAGTTCTGTATTTTATAAAGTTTTAAGCAACAAGTCAGAAGTGAACCATCTAAAACAATGGCTGATAAACATGGCACCATCTGTATCTGAAACCCTGCTAAGGTAGCAGGAGGCCTTCCCACAGCTCAAACTGGTATTTGTCTTCTCTTTACCAAGAGAACACCTGGGCCGGGTGTGCATGGCCAATTGCAGAGGGAGCCTTTTCTTAGAGGGAAAGGTAAGGCAAGTGTTTTCAATGGTCTGTGGACAGGTGCACAGCCAAATACGTGGGTCTTTGAGGATTTAAAAGAAAAGATGTGCCCTTTGGAGGGTGGTGGCCAGAGGGGGGTAAAAAAATGGCTTTGGCTGCATGAGGTGGTGGCGCTGGGCCCGGCTCAGACTGTCCGGCCCAGGAAAGCTCTGCCTGTGACCAGCAGTGGAGTTGGGCTCCACTGGTGAGAACTCAGGATAAGAGTCTTGAGGGATGCGGCTGTCGTCCTACAGGGCCACCAGGTCACTGAGGATCATCCCAGACTGACAAGTGCCGGCCAAACCCGGCCCCAGCAGGGTAGGAGGCACCAACAGCACAACCATACTTTGGTCTGAGCCTGGCTGGCCTCCCTCCTCACAACCCCTGTGGACAGAATTGGTTCTTGGGGCTCTGGGCAATGGAGGGAGGTGGAGTTGAAGTTGGTGTTTCCTTCAATTAAGAAATCTGGAGGCTGGAGAAATGACGTGCAAGTTAAGAGGGATATTGTGTCGAGATTCCAAGGTTGCAGAGCAGCTCCTGCAAATGACACCAGGATGAGGTGCTGTCTAGAGTTATATTCCCACTGACGCGAGAGAAGCTACTGTGGACCGGAGTCAACCAGCAGGTGGCACTGCTGGGCGTGAGGCCCCTCAGGGCACAGCTGATGGAGAGGCAGAGAGCTGTGCAGGGCCAGGACGTGGCCCTTCAGCCCTCTGACTTGTATTTTTTCCTTTTTATTCCTGTAGGAAACAACTGGTAGCTGACGCTGGGACTCCAGTCAGGAATGCGTCATAATTGACCTAATTAGCTGTGCACAAGGATGAGCACTAATAGATGTGTGTTAGACACAATCAGTCTAATACACAAGGCACAGTCATCTCTGTACACGTCTGTCGGTCTCAACCAGGAGACAGCCCTCAAGCAGGAAGACACAAACACAAATGTTAGCCAGAATTAGACACAAATCGCTTACAAGGTCAAGAAATCAAAACTTAATCCTTCAGTATTTCTGAGGCGAATCTAAAAACAAAACTCCATCAAATTAAAGATGTCAAAGAAACTGGGTTCAACTTTTAAAACTAACTGCTATAGACAATAACACATTTACCTTCCTGATGGTCTTCCTAACATATTGCATTTTAAAGGAATTTTGTATTTGTTATAGCAAAACATTAATTATATCTCTAAATTATTTAACCTGATGGCAAAAATATATTTTATTTTATTTCTTCAACTAGACCAGGCATAATTGTTCACAAAGCAATTTAGTAAGTATAATAATGCATACCGGCATTACCGAAAGCATTTATGCTGATATTTACACATTTCATTTACATCTAATTAATGTTTAGCGGTGGTATATTCTTGTGCATTTTATTTCATTGCATTTTAGGGAACTATCTTGTGATCACAGAGTAGAGGTGGTTCATGGGACCCCCCTGCAAGGGTCTGGCTATGAAGACAAAGCCCTCGCTGAGAACTGGCTTTGGGAGACCTGGCCCAACGTGACCTGAGAGGACCCCCTACCCATGGGGCTGGGGTGAAGATGGCTCTTTACTGTCCAGTGGGCCTGACTTTCAAAACACACGCAGACACGTTTACTCTTGTGTCTCTCCTCCCACAGATGTGTTTCCTCCTAATTATCCTCTCTCCCACTCCCCACACCTCCTCCTTTCCCTGTGTCCTCCAACTCCTTACACCCAACCCCAGGCTTTCGCAGCCTTGAAGCTTTGCTGTAAAAACTCTTTGTTTTATCTGCAAACAATTCATTTATCCAGTTTGCCAGAAAATTTTGCATGGTTATAATGAAAGTTTCCAGCCATAGTAAATGAACATCTCAGGGCACACTTACCTTTTTATCAAAAAAAATTCAAATGAATTCTTATTTTTTTAAATTTCAGAAATTAGGGGACCATGTTTACATGAGAAAAACAACAGCTGATTGGTGGATGGAAAGGAAAAAGGTACGTCCCAGAATGATGCCCACTTTGGCTTGATAGATCACCAGTGTAACCGGGGAGTTTCACTATTGGGAATGTTAGCTTCATCTTCTGCATGGCTGGAGAAAAGGTATTTATGTTTACGGCATAATCCTCTAGTAGGAAATTCCAAATGTGTGAAGTGTCATCTACTGGACTTACATATCCATAATGATATTTTACAGAGAAAACATTTCCTTCTCTTCCTCTCCCAATCCCAGGCACGTATATACATGAGATATGCATATTCAAATGTTTACCTGGGGGTATTTGCTTATTTATTCTTTTACATTCTGATTAAATTAGCCCTTGAAGATACCAACTTTAATAAGAATAGTAAAAATGCTTATTTAAATGTTGTAAAAATGGCAACTCTTGTGAGGTAAAGCATAAATACTGACAGACACCTATTTTCAAAATCTGTATTAAACACTCTCAAAATCCTTAGAGGCTTTAGAACAAGTTTTAAGGTGAAGTGCAATGGGGTTGCTCAACTCCTATCAAATGATTTAAAAACAATGTTCGTTAAATTTAAACTTTCATTAAAAAACAGATTTCTCACATGAAAGCACTACTTTTTCTTTTACAAATAAATTGATTTATATAAAATTTTTCTTACAAGTGTATTTGGATATAAAACTTCAAAAATTTATTTTGGTTCTATTTTACCCAGAAAGGTTTGTCTTACAATTGATTTGCTATTAACCACATGCTGTGTGCTCCTTAAGTAAGTCACTCCTTGGGTATATAAGCCGATAAATGACCAATTGTGACAGCAAAGGCAGAAATGTTATTAAAAGGTGATTATGACATGGATCAATAAGAAAAATCAATGAAAGTGTGGCAAATATGCGCCTGAGAAGATGTTCAGCACTGCTGGACTTTCGGGTTAATGCACAGATTGGAAGTCTAAAGGAATGAGAATAGCCATGCCAGCTGTGGGCCGGGAGGTGGAGGCCTGGGATGCTCACACCATGTGGGGTGACTGTCACCAGAGAGTTTGACAGCTCCTCAGAGACGTCAGCATGCGCCTGCCCCAGGACCAGACATCCTGTCCTAAGCATTTGCTAAGGAGAGACAGAAGCGCACGTCTACACCAACTCGTATTCATGTGTAAATGTTTGTGGCAGCTTTCTCTGCAGTAGTTTCCAACTGGGAGAATAACCCAACTGTCCGTTAGTAGATGGGTAGATGGATAAACAAAATGCGAACTGCCACGCGCTGGAATACCACTCAACAATGAAAAGGAATACATGTCGCAAGGTGGAAGAATCTCGGAATAACTGTGCTGAATTAAAGAAGCTGAGCAGAACACAGCATACACCCTGCAGTGTTTCATGTACATACAGCTCTGGAGAATGCAGACCTACCTGTAACGACTGAAGGTGGCCTGGCACTGTGCCGGGTAGGGGTGCGGCGGAAGGGTTGCAGAGGGTCAGAGGGGGAGAAGCTGCACACCGGCGCATGGACACGAGATCTCCACTGTGGGCTGTCAGCGCGTGGAAATGTCAGCGCGCAGAGCTTACCCATGTACATTGTCCCTGACGTGAAGTACATGTCAACAGAACTGTTTAAAAGTACAAGTCAAAACCAAGGAGAGCAAATACAGCAATATGCTTGAGGACAGGGACCATCTCCCCCAAACTAAAACTGATGATTATTTGAGACATTTTACACAGTGATGCCCCATTTTGCTAACCCCTAGTCAGTCCGGGCTTGTGCTTGGCGGGCTCTGTGGCCTGCAGGGCTGTGAGTCTGTCCAGCCAGTCCCCCGGACAGCAGCTGTTTGCAGCCGGGGGCCCCGTGTCAGGGGTCCTCGCACGCCGATTTGCTCCCAGCCCTCTGGCTTCTTTCTGTGCGTGTGTGTGCTGCTCACGATGTTTTTTTAAAGCATACATACACAGCTAGTTACATTTATACCTAGTTTCTGAGTTATTTTCTCAAGGTGTTTGGGGCACACTGGTCACGCCGGGTGAAGCCATGCTCGGGCTGCGACACCCCTCAGAGGGCAGGGCGGAAGCTGGCACTTCTACTTGCTGTGATTCTGAACAGTCCCTGAACACATGCCTCAGGGTTTAGCCTCTCGGGGTGGGGGGGCCCTGCTGCCCCACTGAGCAGCATTTGCTGTGTGAAGGTGTGATGACGCTGTGCTCCATCCCTGGCCTGGAGAGAGAGGTGACGTGAGCATGAGCACTAATAGATGTGTATTGATACAGTCAGATGGCCAGAGCCCTGCAGACCGTCTGAGAGTGATGGACTGTCCAGACTGCCCACTCTGAGCAAGAGAACCTGGCGACAGGCCCGTGGGTGGCGCTTCTCGGACCCTCTCAGGCAGGTGCTGCCTGCTGGGCTGTGCATCCCCTTGGCCTTGAGTCACCTGCCGTGTTACTCTTCTCTGTGAGTGCTGCAGCCAGCGCTAGGCCAAGTGACACAGCCTGCTGTGGGGTCAGGTGGAAATCGCCGTGAGAAGGCCGGGTCTCCCAGCCCCAGGGCAGTGGAGCAACAGAAACCTAGCACACTCCCTTTCATGCTGGGTTAGGGAAATTTGGGGGTAAACAGGCACATTTATTTATTTTTTTCTCTCGAAAATTAAAAAAAAAAAGAAAACAACCAATCAGATTAGACTATATTTGCTAATTTTTATTCAAATCCCATATTCAGAATATAGGGTTTCTCTGCCTCCACAGCAACCCCTCAGAGAGGATCCAAGGCTGCTCTGGGGTTTTGGGGTCCAGAGCCAGGGACCCACAGGGAGCCCCACCTGCCCTCTGCGTCTCGGCCCTGAACTCTCCTCCCAGGCCTGCACTCTGCGGGCCCCACTGCATCTTTGGTGCTCATCCCGGGAAGCGCTCTCAGCATGCTCCTCGGGGTGCAATCTGAAACAGTTCCCCTTCTCATTGCAGGCGGGCTTTCCTTCTTGCTGTGATTCTTAACAGCTCCTGAACACATGCCTGTTTCTTTTTCAAAACAGTCCCCTGCCTCTGTTGGGTTTGTTTTGTTCCAGGAGTTCATCTGGGAGGAGCATGTGTTTAAGTTGCTCTCTGAAGGATCAAACACATACCAAGGTTTGCTGGAGGCAGGACGAGAGACCCAAGGGACCCTTATTCTGATTCAGCATTGAGCACAAATGCAGTTCTGTTTTCTTGCCGTTTGAGAACTTGCTCTCGGTCGTCGTCCTGAAGCCTCCAGGTTTGGTGGATATTTAGCCATGTGGGGTCAGTGTTACTAAAGCTTTGAACTTTCCAGTGTGCGCATGAATTTTACATTTTTCTCAGTATACTTTGTTTTTCTCACAAAGGACTAGTACTAGGCCTTTGATAAGTTCTCATTTGCAGAAGGGAAGTAAAAGGGGAAAAAACGTATTTGGGGACTTATAAAAAATATACTGATTTTACTTAAATTCTTCCCTGTGTGAATGTTTTGAAGTTTGAAAGGTAAAACATGAGCGTGAGCACACATACACACAGGCACACACATGCACACACTCGCACACACACCTGCTCACACACAGGCACACACATGGACGTACTCACATGCACCTTCTTACACATGTACACACAAACCCCTTTAAGCATGAAATGAATTTGAATTAAATCAGGCACTGTGCAAAGGGGTGGAACTCAGAAAAGAGACGCTCTGAGGACTCTGACAAGCCTTTTCTTTATTCTCTTGAGCTAATTGTGTCACTTGACATGCTGGCATCAGGAATAGTGAGATTCTGACAGGCTAATTTGAGCTTGCTGTTCCAATGAAATGTACATAAGGCGCTTGTTATATTTAGTGACAATCAGTGTCATTTTCTGTTTAAAAGCAATCTATTTATTGGGAGCTTGGTCCCCTCTGAGGTGAGTGGAAGGGCTTGATTCAGGGTCTGGTGATGGGTGGGACACTCTGGAGACCAAGAGAGCCAGGCGAGGCCCCGCCTGTCAGGCCAGCGTGGGGGGCCATGCAGGGCGGGGCTGCGGACACCGTGGGTAACTGTTAGCCTCTCATTCCACTGTAAGGAGAAAACTGTGTCTTGCCGAAAGATTTCACCCCCTCCCCCCCGGGGTGAAACAGAGTTTGACTCGCAGAGATTCAAATGGGATTTCATATGATTATAAGCCCAGCTCGTTGAAGTTTTAAAACATAAAGAGAAAACCTGTTTATGGAATGAGAGGAAAGGCTGAGTGTTACAATAGGAAAACTAAATAAATAACAGGTGAAGGGGAACTGGACACACCTTGCCGGTAGGGGGCAGCATCGCACCGTGTCAGAACCCGGGAGCGGAGAACTGTGTAAAATTTCCTGTTGGCGCAGAAGGTGAAGTCGGGGCTGCAATAAAGACCATTTTGCGTCTTTGAAAATGCTGCACGTCAGCAGCACCTAAGACTGACCCTTTTATAAAAACGAAAAAAGCCCTCAGGACTGAGGACGCCAGAGCGGGAATGAATCAGTGACCTAGTTGAAACAGGTCTGATGTCATGGGTGGAAACGGCCTGCAGACCTCATAGGTTATCCAGCTAGAAAGTGCTCACGTTCATGAGCAGACTGACGTTTCCTTTAAATATAAGGCAGGTGGCCATATTGGAACAAAAATCATATAGCTAATTTCTCAAAATGATATAGAAGATACTCTAAATCATGTTTTTTCTAAACCTTGATTCCCTTTTTTCCCCCCCTCCACTCCAGAGGAATCTTAGTGCTCAGAACAGCAAGCACTGCTAGGTCAAGGTAGTATGTAATTACACTGCCAGATGGGAGACTATTTCTGCCAACTGTGAGTCTAATTTAGTCTTTTCCTTTATCCAGTACTAAATTGACTTTACTTAATAGAGCCACATACCACCAAAACCACCGCACCGCCTGCCCAGCATTCTGAATTGTCCCTACCTTGTAACATTTCAGAGTAGCCACAGTTTTAGACGGAACGAAGATGAAATGCAACATTATAAGAATGACTAAGCTCCAAAGAGATTGCAAAGTATTTAAGCAAAGAATAAACTAGGCTGAAATGGCACTCTGACCCTGAAAAACCTCACTTGGAGGATGTGAGGAGACCTTCTAACTGGCATGTCACACGCGACCTTTTCTGATAGGTCCTTAATGTCAGGCCCAGACTATCCCAGCAAGATTTTTTTTTTTTTCCCCTTGGGATTTTTTCCCCCTTACTGAGAGTGGTCATCAGCTAAAGCTGTAGTAAAACCCCTTCTCCCCCAAATCACTGTAGTTTCAGGGTAAGGAAAGGTAATTGAGTCACAAATGTGTCATTTTTCTCCAGCAGTGGCCCATCAATGAGGACTTTGAGACCTGGCTTCTCTCCAGAGAGGTATGCTAGTTCCTCTGTAGGATCTGAAGTGGGCACAGAAATGTAGGAAAACAGGGCTTGGAGAACTGAGGAGAGAGAGAACTCAGAAGAACACCAGTGCTGGGGACGACTCAGCTCTGGGCGGGGACACGAAGCACCTGCTTTGTTTACCTTCTTGCCTTTCTTGCTGAGTGACCAACTGCTGCCCACCCCAGAGTCCTCTTTAGACAATTATGGCAACTTTCAAGGGGAGTTTAGGGCCGGTCAACTTCACATACCCCAGTGGCTAAGTCCTCCTGTACTTATAGAAACCCTCCAGTTAACAATACTTTATTTCCAAATCTCTGAATTCCCTCCTCACTGGCCGCAATCACGCAGGCAGAAGCTCTACTCCTCGTGTTCTCTGGTGGAAGAGTCTACAGGGAACCGGAGTCTCCAGCTCCTCTCCCAAACCCAAACTCACCAGGCCAGCTGATGCCACTCTGTGGAACGCCCTTCCTAAAAGAGAATACTTTGCACATTTTTCGGCCGCTCTGGGGAAGGAGAAGGGACCTCAGGCCCTTGGTTCCCCTTGGTGCCTCTGGAAGGTTATCCCAGCACGGTTCCTGAGCAGTGCTCCTTGTTTCCAAGCTCTGCTCTACTCTGCTCCGTCACCGCCTCCAAATCACGAACGGGCCTGGCACGTTGACCTCCAGCACGTCGCCCCCTCCTCTTGGGCCATCCGAGTGCTGGCTGAAATGCACAGAAGTGTCACAACAGGACAGGTTGGAACTTTATTCCTGGGCCTACAACAGCCTCACACGTCCTTCCCTCTGCCATTCGTCTACCTTCCTCAGCCCTCTCAAAGTACAGACGCCTCCTTTCACAGAAGTGGCCTCCCCACCGGCCTCTCTGCCTCCTTCTACATCTTACTCATTCAGCTCCTCCTCCTGTCCCCCTTCCATCTTAGGGTTTCCTCACAACCCGTTCCTCCTCTGGGCCTGCAAATATAGTCAGACATTTCATTTTAGGGAAAAAGAGAGAAAGAGAATAAAGGATTCATCTTGCCCTGGAATGTTGCAAGCATCACTTCTAACACCCAAATTATGGCCACTCGTCTTGGAACCTCAGCAAGCCAGCGTCTCGCCTCTGTTCTTGGCAATAGGCCCAGAACAGGTTTCTTGGCTTCCATTCCTGCTCCTCCATCCTATTCCTCACACTCCAACATGAATGATCTCTTTGACACATAACTTTAAGATGTCACATTCTGGCCTAAAATATTCTGATGTGTTCCAGCTACTTTGAGAATGAAAACCAAGCTCTTCCCCACATTGTGCAGGCCCCTTTCCTGAGGAAGGCAGGCTGTGACCCCCCACGGCCCCTCTCTGTGCTGCTGAGATGCTCCTGTCCCCGTCCACATATGGCCACCCAGCCTCCTGTCACAGTCCTGGCATGGTGAGTTCTCTGCTCCCCAGAGACTTTGCATTGACTGTTCCCTCTCTGGGAGTGCTGTTCCCTCTCTGGGAGTGCTGATCCCCAGTTATCTATGGGGTGCCCCTCCCACCTCCAATCTTACAGAACCTGCTGCTTTCCTTTTCAGCATTCACTTTACACAGTATGTCATTTATTAATTAGCAAACTAGTCTAGCTCTTGTCTCCTCCACTCAGAGGCAAGCTCCCCGAGGGCAGGGATCATTTCTGCACGGTTCACACCTGCATTTCTTGTACCAACTCGACATGGTGCCAAATAGACTAAACACTTTCACTAGAAAAAATTGTTTATTTTCCATTTTCTAGACTTACTACAAAGTTATGATAATCGAGAATGTCGTGCTGGCATAAAAATAAAAAATATACCCATAAATTCATGCATCTACGTATCTATGGTCAACTGATTTTTTTCTTTTTTAAAAAATGTATTATGGTCATATAATAGTCATACATGTTAATGGGATCCAACATCATTTTTTGTTAAGTGTATAAATTATGTACTGATTAAATAAAGGTAATTAGAATATTCATCGCTTCAAAATTTATCATTTCTTTTTTTTTGTTTTTGTAGAGGTAGAGTCTCACTTTATCGCCCTCGGTAGATTCCGTGGTGTCACAGCTCACAGCAACCTTGAACTCCTGGGCTTAGGCGATTCTCTTGCCTTAGCCTCCCGAGTAGCTGGGACTACAGGTGCCTGCCACAATGCCCAGCTAAAAATTTATCATTTCTTGTGATGAGAACATTCAAAAACCTCTTCTGTAGCTATTTGGAAATGTGTAATACAATTCTGCTACCCCAGTCACGCTGCAGTGTGCTGGAGCCAGGGCACGCCCCTCCTCCAGGCTGCAGCTGCGCCTGTCTAACCGCCTGACCACGTGTCCTCCCCCAACCTCTGGTGACCGCTGCTCTCCATTTCTACAAGACTCCACCCATGGTGAGATGTTGCAGGATTTGGCCTTCCGTGCCTTCCTCATTTCACTCCACACGACACCCTTCAGCTTCACCCACGTTACACGTACAGATGACAGGATTGCAGTGCTTTTGTGGCTGAATGATACTCCTGTTGTGCATTTGCCCCACATTTGCTGTAGCTACTAATCCTTTGATGGACATTTGCATAGATTCCCTGTCTCAACTATTGTGAATAGTGCTGCCACATACCCAGGAGTACAGGCATCTCTCGATCATACTGATTTGGTTTTCTTTGGATGCATATCCAGTAGTGGGGCTGCTGGATAACATGGCAGTTCTGGTTTTAACTTTGGGGGGAACTTACAGACTGTCTTCCACATGCTGTGCTAATTCGCTTTCCCACAAGCAGTTTGTCAGTTCTCCTCCCCTCATTCTCAAGGCCACCTTTTCCCTTTTCTGTGACAGCCATCCCTCCTGGAGAGAGCTAATATCTTGTCATAGCTCAATTTGCATTTCCCTGATGATTAGTGACCTTGAACATCTTCTCAGTACCCCGTTGACCATTTGTATGTCTTCTATTAAGAACTGTCTATTCAGGGTTTTTGCCCACTTTTAAAGTGGGTTGTTTTTGAGTTGAGTTTTTTTTTTTTAATCTGTTTTAGACATCAGATAGATGTTTGCAAATCATTCTCCCAGACCCCAGGCTGATTGTTTTCTTTGCTACAACTCTACTTGTGTATGTCTGCTTTGATTGCCTATTCTTTTCAGGTTTTATGCAAATAATCAGTCCTAGGCCAATGTCATGGAACTGTCCCCTTGCTTTTGTCTCTGATAGGTTTGTGGTTTGGAATCTTACATTTAAGTTTTAATGTATTACGAGTTAAATTTTCAACATGGCAGGAGATTAGATTGATGGAAATAATGAGTTAATGAATGAATGGATGAATTGATTAATTCTATGACCTCAGCAGCCATGTGCTGTGTGTCAGGAGCCAGCTGAGCTCTACTGACTCTGCTGCTGCTGTCTTCACGTCTGCACATGTACACACACCTTTTCCATCAACTGACCCAGAGTTAACTTTGCTGCCATCTATTCTGTGTACCCTGCACTAATACTGTACACTGAAGTTATCTTTGCTTTTCCCTGAGTCATGGTATATACTTCTCACTACTTATGAGAAAGTAACTTTTCATGAAAATATGCTCTATTCTCTTAACTGGATTGTGAGCCTAAAGGACAACAACCATGTGTAATATCTTTCTCGTTTCTTAGGGCTTTTTGTGTTATGATGACTGACTGATAGTTTTGGGAAAGGGGACTCTGAAAGAGGCTATGACAATGTACAAACTTTCATCAGGAGGAAATAACTTGAATTAGGTTGAGGAACTGACTTTCTTAATCTATATATATTTTGCTCTCTTATTTCCTTGTATTGTGATGGAAAAGAAATAGAATATCTTACAATAGCAGATGATATGCAATGTACTTCAGCAGGTGTGAGAAATACGGGATAACATGGTAGATGAGAATGTGGTCTCACCGATCTCAAGGGCTCCATCTTTCAAGGAGAAATTCCCTCACCTCCCCCCACCCTTTATTTTAACCTCACTAGTAGACTTGGAAGCTTCTTATCCCAGGAAATCAGTGAAGGGAAGTTGGATAGGGAACCAAACTATTGCCAGGTTTGGATGAGAAGAAGCTCTTGAATGAGAATTTAGGAAATCAAACCCAGCCAAGTTTGCACATGGCGCTCAGCCCTTGTTTGTGTGGATATAGTGTGAGTCTGTTCAGGATATTGCCACCAAGGAATGATGTAGTCCCTTGAGTGCCACTCACTGTTGGAGAAAAAAGTCTGAAATGGATTTAGACAGCTTTGTGGTTTGGATCTGATTCAACTAGATGGAGTGGCACAAACCACGCCCGTGGTCAGGAGGCTGTGTGGTCCCTTCCAATCAAGACACATTTGAGCAAGTCATCAGAGGCTGGTACCAGGAATGAGGATTAAAATGTAATGTAGAACAAAGGCATTTGTGACAAGTTAGAAACTGAGGTATAAGGTTAGAAGCATCCTTTAAAGAAATGGAACCCAATAAGTTGTCCCTCTAGTATGAAGAAGTAGCAAAGGGATTGTCAGGAGATATTCAGTTGAAACCGGTTATTCACAGTAGTGTAGGAAGCAAATGTTAAGTCAGCAGGGGAACAGGCAAGGCAGGGTGCAGGGGAAGCTTCCCACCAGGGAACAGAACTCGTGTCGAATATAGTAATAATTCAGCTGAAGACGACTTTTGTCATGTACTCCATGCTTTTGCCCCCTTTCTCTATTGACCCCTCACGGTGTCCTTAGATGGATTTGGGTTACAGAATTTCTTCTCCAATGAGCAAGGTGGCTCATAGTGGATGCTGACCACCAGTCAGGACAATGTTGTGTCAGCCCATGTTTCACCCTAAATAGTTGACCCTCACTGAAAAGTACTGAGAAAAATGTAATAGTGCATATGCACGTTTCAATGAGTTGTTCATAGCAAACACCTGAGTCACCTCACTCTCCTCTCTTGGTTTTCACACACCTGATCCACCCACTGTATGGTTGTTGTTATTATTATTATTATGTTTGTTTGTCTGAGTCTCATTCTATCATCCAAACTAGAGAGCTGTGATGTTAGCCTACCTTACAGCAACCTCAGCTAGTTTTTGAATGTTTAGTAGAGACATGGTCTCACTTTTCTCAGGCTAGTCTCAAACTCCTCAGGTCAAGTGATCCTCCTGCCTCAGCCTCCCAGGGTTTTGGGATTACAGGTGTGAGCCACCATGCCCGGCCTCCACTGTACATTTTATTTATCTTTTTCCTCATAGCACTCATAATCTTCTATCATGCTATAATGTGAATATGTTGTAGTTTTGTTACTTTCTGTCTTCAAGGCACCACCACCTCCATCTGAATATGAAAGCCCAGGGGACAGAATTCTCCAATTGTCCTGCTCAGGGAAGAACATCATATGGAGAGAAGAGAAGAGGGTCTAGAACAGCCGTGGTTCTCAATAGAGTGCCAGAGGAATGCATTAGATTTTTGTCATAGGTAAATAGTTTGGGGAGAGAAAAAAAAAACAGGCTAATTCACTGTTTCCTGCCCTCTCCTCTGTTCTGCAGAGAAGCAGACTGGGTGGCTAATAAGCAGTGGAAATTTATTTCTCCCAGTTCTGGAGTCTGGAAGTATAAGATCAAGGAAGTTACTGGCAGGTTTGGGCCACTTCATGGCTCATAGACGTCCATCCTTTTGCTGTGTCCTCACAAGGCAGAAGGGGTGAGAGGGCTCTCCGGGATCACATAAGGGCACTCATACCGTTCACAGGGGCTCCACCCTCAAGACCTAATCATTTCCCAAATACCGTCATTTCCTGACACCATCACCTGAGGGATTAGGATTTCATTCTATGTTTTTTGGGAACATAAACCTTTGGACCCATTGCACATGGTGAAGCTCTCAGCCAGCGATGCCAATGGCTGAGTAGGACAGAGATGGCCCCAGTGACAGAGCTCCAGGCTGTTTGTATTCCAGTTTGCTCCTTTGTGCCCATGTGATGGGTAGTTTTATAAGTCAACTTGACTGGGTCCCAGGGTGCCCAGACATTTGGTCTAGCATTATTCTGAGAATGTCTGCTAAGGTGTTTTGGATGAGATCAAGCTTTGGATTGGTAGACTGCATGCCCAGGTAGCTCTCACCAGTATGGGGACCTTATCCATCAGGGCCTGGGTAGATAAAAAGCTGACCCTTCTGCATGGGAAGGAATGCTTTCCACCTGTTTGCCTTGAGCTGAGACATTGGTCCTTCCAGATGTTGAACTCTAAATGAAATATCAGTGCTTTCTGGGGCTGCAGCCAACTGCCTCCATAAGTGTGTGAGTCATTTCCTCAAAACAAATCTCTCCCTCTGACACTGTTGGTTTTGTTTCTCTGGAGAGCCCTGACCAATACAACACCCCTATGATTTCATCTTGACCATGAGCATCTAACTTACACAGTATCTTTACATTTAGTTTACTATTGCAGAAATAAGTTTATAGATAAAATTTTGTATGACTGGGGGATTATACTAAGGATCTGGTCAAGTTCTCAGGCAATAGTATTCATGAGGAAACAAAAGAAACATCCACATGGGCTGGAGGTAATGTGACCTTGGACTGGGAGTGTGTGAAAAAGGGCAAAGGTGTGTCAGCAGGGGGAGGTGGGAATGGCACGAGCCTGGTGGGGGTGGGAGATGACCCACAAAGGTCCTGAGGAAGGTGGTCAAAGTTTCCATCGTGTTTAGTTACAGAAACTGGCCATGTGTTTGCATAGCACACTCGTGCTGTGCTGCTGCAGATGGGGAGGAAGGAATTGGAAGGGCAGGACTGGAACCCATCCTCCCTACAGAGGAGCCCCACACAGAGCAGGGTCTGCAGGTCCTTCATCTCGCACTCCAGGGCCACACCCGGACTGTCCACGCTCATTCTCCTGAATTCCTGACTTCTCCCTCTCAGCTGAATTCCTCCTGTCAGAACACAAACAGGCTCTCACCCCCCCCCCCATACTGTTCCCCTCCCTTTATCTCAGTGCCCTCCCAGCTCAAACTCCAGTTGTCTGTTGTAGTCACAGTGAGACACTTGTAAAGAGTTGCCCACATTTCCCACCTCCAGGCCTTCATTCCTGCTCACTCTGCAGCCTGACTCAGAGCAGTTTCCCTTTTCAACCCTCCCCTGCGACAGCTGCTGTCAGGGTGCCAGTGACCCCCTCCCACCAAACCTCTGTCACTTCTCTGGCCACAGAGCATGTGACCAAGCATTAGCAGTGCCTGATGCAGTTGACCTCTGGTGGTATCCAGAGCAGTGGTGTCAAACGGGGACAGGCTGGCCCCCAGGCTGCTGTGTGACATCTGGAGACGTTTTTGTTGTCATGAATGTAGGAGGGAGCACAACTGCGTCCACTGGGCAGAGGCCAGGGAGCCCCAGCAACAATGTGCCCTCTGGCTCTCAGTGTCAGGTGTCTCCATCTACCCAGAGAGGGCCAGGTTCTCAGTTTCCATGTCTTTTCAACTGTCCAGGAAAATGCTACACTTCCCTTTACCTGGCGTGAAGGAGGAGAAATACACCTTTCACCTTGGTGGGGCAGGGAACATATTATACTCTTAAAAACAACCTCCAAATGGACCCTTCACCAGGGGTTTTTGTCCTTCCTGATTGGTCCCCTGAACACAGACTAGGGGTGACGCCAGAGATTGACCATCCTGTCATCGTTTGTTTATGTCATACGAACAAAAAGAAACAATGCTGCCCACAGGAGCAGACGCATGTAGGTGAATCAGAGAGGGCTCTGCCATGTGTTCCTGGAAGGGAATGATGGACCGTAACACAGTCTGTCTCAAATCTCTCATAGCGGCCCATGTAAAATGTAGCTCAGACCTGATCACAGAGCAAAACAGCTCAGAGAGGCCTGAGCCTGTCAGTGGAGGCCCGGTGCTGCCCCACGAGGGTCTCAGAAAGCAGGAAGGTATGCACATGCCCAGATCAATAACTGGTCTCCTCCCTACTATTGTGACCAATCATTTTGTCGTTCCTACTTTACAGATGAAGAAACTGAGGCTTGCACTAGTTATATTATTTTTACCATTTTCTAGGCAAAAGAGAGAGGACAAATATTTTGATTTATGACATTGATAAAAAATATCACTCAGCAAATAAGTATTTTATTTCCTGTTTTCATTTGATAAATAATCTTAATTATACCATTTTGTTGATCATACATACTCTAATGAGTAGAATGATCATTAATTATAACATCCGGCATGTTACTTACTTTAGCTTTCAGGTTTCATTTCCCAGTGACTTCTCGTCTAGCAGGTGATGGACGGGCATCAGCTCAGCATTGAAGGGGCTTGCCTGCTCCCTTTAAACCCCACCCTGATGCATTTAAAGCCTGTACCAGTCTGGCCTTAAAATCATTCCTGAGGACGTCCGATGTGCTCCCTGAATCTTTCTACAACGACCTTGATCTTATCAACGCTACCATCTTTTACATAGTCCATTTCTAAGTGTTTATCTGCGCCATTTGGCTATCTGAACAAAAATATTCATTCAGAATGAGGCAAAAGCACTCAGTGTAAGATTCCCAGGGAAACTAATCGTGTGCTCTTTATCTGACTGCACGCAGAGGATGTAGGAACTGTTGTCAAGTGCTTTATAGTCTATGTAGAGATAAGAGATTTTTTCTCACATTCCAATTTATCATTGCCCATGGAATGTTTATCCAGTGTCGGGAAAACAACCCTGGGTATTCGTTTCCCACATTAATAGCCTGACAGGTACAGGTGCCCAAATTGCTTTTATTTTTTCAGATAGCCCCATTGTCGTTATTTTTACTCTTCCCTGATTAGATATCACTTGACATAACAAACTTGACTGGGTTCTTAAAATACAAGACATGACATAATCAGGGTTGAGGTTTTAGATCATGTGGACGGAACGGTGTTGGATTCTACCTTGCTCAGTCAAGATTGTACCTTTTCCCGGAGGCAGAAACGTGAATATATTAGAGTCACAAGATCAGCCTTTCATGTCAGAACTAATGGAATGCAGAGTTTAGACAAAAAATAATCCCAGCAATGCTGCCAGCCTTCGTATCAGAGGAGCAGCTGGGCTAACGTGCTGCCTCCTCTCTGCCCAAACCTGTCTACATGTAAGATGTCAAAAGGCCACCGTTGCTTACAGCTGTGGCTCCCTGAGCTCTTTCGTCAGGATGATCGGCTTCTAGGTGATGCCATCTGTCTTCATTTATCTCTGCAGAATGACCCGTTTAGAAAAATGAAATGTCTGTCTGAGTTAAGATTTGGGGATAGTTGAAGCTATGATGAAATCTCTAACAATTAATTTTCCCCATGTTGTGATCTAATCTATTTTAATATATTAAATATTAAATGGACACAAACATAGTAAAGCCCAAGTAATTCTTTTTAGTAAAGCCCAAGTAATTCTTTGCTTTAGAGATAATACAGAAACAAATTCTTACGGGGGAAATTATTCATATTTCAAGCAAACAGACAAAGCAGCTGCTGTGTCTCAATGGGCGGTAAAAGGCTCTTTGTTGGCTCAGCTACACAGGTCAGCTGTGGGGCCCACGGGGCAGCACAGCTGTCTGTCAGGAATTTCCCTCAAGGTGAAGATGCCACGAGTAAATCCTAAAATTGAAATGGCATCAAGAATATTAGTTCACAAAATATAATCACTCGAACTGAAAACTGATCCGGTCATAAGCACAATGCACCATATTTTACAAAAGCATTTTAGGAGGTCTCCAAAAGTATTTGCTACCTTTTGTGCTTACCCAGAAGGCTGTGTTATTCACCAACAACAGAGCCATCCTTACATGGAACTCTTTTTATTGCAGACAGTAATTTTCACTCAATTTCTTTATATCTACTGTTCAAGATGCATATTAGAAAGTTCCTTATAGCCAGCACCAATATGAAGCAAATGCAAATCCTTAGAAAAGAATTCCACCTTTGCATGGGTCAAAGAATGTTTAAAGAAGATTCTATCAGACAATACCTTTTATGTAAGCATGTAGGTAGGTACGTTGCTCCATTTATTTAATGGAGCAAAGATTGGCAACATGGACTTGGCAAAACATGGCCGACATGAAGCCACAGAAATGTGATGACAAGAAGAGTCCTCAGATGTGAAGAGGCAGCCCCCCAGTTCATTCATGTATGCACTTCCGGGAGGACACTGTGATTACCGAATTTGAAATACATGGCGTTAGTATAAGACAACTGTGTGAGATCCCGACTGGAATCTGGAACATTTGCTTTACACAGTGAACAGCACAACAGCCACGAACCAGCATCTCACAGGTTTCTTTTCATTACTTTGAACAACTTGGGTTTAAACTGCGTGGGTCCACTAATACACAGTGTCCTCCACCCCCGCCACCCTGAGATAGCCAGACCAGCAGCCCTTCCTCCTGGGCATAGGTGACAGGGAGATGGAAAGGACAGGGCCTTCATGATGATGCCTTTCTCACTAGTGAACAGTAAGTGTGTTTTCTCTCCCTTTTAATAAGGTCTTAATGTAATGATGATTTTTAATAACATCTTTTTTTTTTTTAGAGACAGAGTCTCACTCCATTGCCCTTGGTAGGGTGCTGTGGCATCACAACTCACAGCAACCTCCAGCTCTTGGGCTTAGGTGATTCTTTTGCTTCAGCCTCCAATAACATCTTATTTTCTTTAGTTTATGCAATTGTTAGAGTACAGCTTATGATACATATACGAAATATGTGTTGGTTAACTGTTGTATTATTGGTAAGACTCTGGTCAACAGTAGGCTATTAGCAGTTAAATTTTGGAGGAATCAAATATTACACTTGGAGTTCTGACTCCGTGTGTGGGGAGGGTTTGGTGGCCCTAACCCTTGCAGTGTTCAATGGTCAACTGAGTTTATATATG
The DNA here is from genome assembly GCA_963573935.1 of Arctocebus calabarensis. Taxonomy (NCBI): domain Eukaryota; kingdom Metazoa; phylum Chordata; class Mammalia; order Primates; family Lorisidae; genus Arctocebus; species Arctocebus calabarensis. Next base: position 16,442 of record CAUYON010069942.1, on the reverse strand, counting down.
CTGAGGTTCTAGCATATTATAAAACCTGCAAATTCAAGGCAGGGCTTCTGGAGCCCAAATTAGTAGTCAGTGGAAAACAAAGAGTCCAAGAAATACATGTTCTTGTTGTTCTTTTATTTATTTTTCTCTCCTAAGAAGGTTACATGAGTTAAACTGGCTATACTGGAACAAATCATGTTACTATCTTCCATTTCACGTTCTGGAAGAAGAAAGAGAATAGTGAGTTTGGGATGGAATTTGAATGACGTTTATGATTGTCAAAACACTCAGTGTAACCGCTTGAGAATAAACTGGTGGAAAGGGGACCTCCTCATCTCACAGTGTAAGAGAAGGTAAATGCCGATGTGAGATCAGTACACAGGGGACGTTGGGCAGCCCCTCTTGGTGACGGGTGGGATGACAGCCTTTCACAGCACTTCTGATGTTGGGCAGCGCCTCCCCAGGTGGTGGGTGGGATGACAACCTTTAACAGCACTTCTGAGGTTGGGCAGCGCCTCCCAGGTGGCGGGTGGGATGACAGCCTTTTCACAGCACTTCTGAGGGACAGTTTCCATCATTCACAGACTCATCCACTAACCTCTTTAATAATGTAATTTGATCATTACTATTAAGATGTTCTTTTTTTTAGATTTTTAAATGTATTTTTGATTGACATAATAATTGTACATTTATGGGGTACATGGTGGTGTTTTGATATGCACATTGTATAGTGATCAAATCAGGATAATTAGCATATCCAACACCTCAAACATTTATCATTTGTTTGTGTTGGGAATATTCAAAATATTCTCTCCTAGCTATTTGAGCATATAAGATATTATTGTTAAGTATATTTAGCTAACAATGCTGAGAATATTAGAACTTATTTCTGCATAAATTTTGTTTCCATTAATTCCTCCCTATCTTCCACCCCCACTAACCTTCCCAGCCACTAGGAACCACTACTCTCTCTCTTCTTCTTTGAGATCAATTATTTTTAGCTTCTTCATATTATTTTTAGTGAGAACATGCAGCATTTACTTTCCTTTGCCTAATTTTTTCACTTACCACAGTGTCTTCCAGGCTCATCCATGTTGTGGCAAAGGCAAGGATTTTGCTCCTTTTCATAGGGGAAGGGTATTCTGCTGTGTGTATGTGCCGAGCTTTCTTTAGTCATTGATCCATTGTTGACACTTAACAACAGATTTAAGTTTTACCCTATTTTTTCCAAAAAAAATTTATTTGGGTTACTGTTTCAAATGTTGATTCCTTTTTTATTTCTTCAACAGCTGCCTTTATATCTATTTTGGATAATTTTTTTTCTATCTTCCATTTCAGCCACTTTCCCTCTGAACAATTTTGTTTTTTTACTTTCTTCATTGTTATCCTTATTCAATGTTCTTCATTAAACATGGTTTTCAAATGATTCACCCTAAGTCAGATTCCTATCCCCAAGATTCTTATTCACTTCTGGGATTCCTGTTCACTTCTAAGATTGTTCTGTCATTTGCTTCTGTATTTTTTCTTAATTTCTTTTAGCTTTGGTCAATATACATATGTGTGTGTTTCCAAATTATACATATATTCAGATTATATACATAGGAATATTATGACTTCAGTTTTAACATATATTCAGGTAATATCCATTCAGAGTATGTGTATATATGCCCATTAATATATATTTAAATGATACATATTTAATTACTTTTTGGATGTTCTAGCAGTTTTCTTCTGTTTCATGGTTTTGGGGGGGGAATTGTCATTAGTGGATGATGATGATTTGCATTTTCTTTTTTTCTTTCTTAGAAAAGATTTATATGAAGTTGCTCCTCTCCATGTAGCTGCTCACTCAGAATGGGTGACGAGGGAAAAAGTGTGTGTAAGTGAGAAAGAGAGAGAAAGGGGGAAACTGAACACACAGTGTCTTTGGAGCCTGATGTCAAAAGGCACGTTCATGACCTCTGCCGTGTCCTGCTGGTCACACACAATAGCCTTAGTGCGATGGTGCAGGGGTCCCTGGGCCTCTCGTAGAGGTGCTGGGTGACTAGTCCTCTCACTTTTTGTTGTATTTATCTGGAAAATTTGGCCTGTGGTTTGTTTTTTTTTTCAGTATATACAAGTAAGAAAGGTTGGAATGGCCTTCTCTTTGGGATTAAATAGTGAATGCCAAAAGTACTTATAATACTCATTAGGACGGAATTAGGTGCACGCAGACCCCTCCCCACCTGCGGGGCAGGAGATGTGGTGGTAAATGATGGATTTACCCCTCTAGGCTGGCGCTCAGGACAAGAGCCCCCAGATGGAGCCAAAGCTGGGGCCTTGTCACACCTGCACCTCCAGCCTTTGGGTGTGATCAGCGCCTCTGGGTCCTGGACCACACAGACGGTGGGCCGACACAGGCAGATGGGGGTGTCCAGGAAGGTGTGGGCAGAACGAGTGTATTGACAGGTCAAGGGGAAAATGGGTCCAAATCTTGCTCTTCAGCAAATCACCCTTGTCTTGTGTGAGTGAGTCTGGGTGAAAAGTGGTGGGAGTTGTTCCGTCTGTCATTCTCCAAAGCATCTTTTGCCAGTTGAAATAACTCGGGCTCTGGCCGGAATCCCCACAGAGCCTCTCTGCCTTCTGCCAGGTCACCAGAATGGGGCATTTGCGTCTAACGAGATGGATGCCCATTGTAGGGGAAGATTAGTGATTATGTAAGATTATGTTCTGTCCTCGGGCTGTAAGAGGCTTACGCAGCAGTGGAGATTTGTGTAAATGTTATTAACTTCAGCTAATTAGGACTCCTGTAAACCTGAGAAATCTGGGTTCCAGAAGTAGACATGAGAACACGTGCATCCGTTTACTGAATTACAAAGCGGCTTACATTTGCCTGTGGCTGGTGCTTGTTGAAACCATTAATCGGTGAGGGTTTTAGGGGAGGATATCCAACCCGGCCTGAAGGGAGCAACCGACCACCTACAGAAACCTGGGTCTACCCACCAGAGATTGTGATTGTGCAGACGGGGTCCGCCCAGCCCAAAGCATTTCAGAGGCCCACTTTACCTGAAAATCGTGAGGCAAGCTGTCTTCTGGCTGGAGAAGAACAGAGGTATCCCTTTAGAGATGCCAGCAAAGCGTGGGGGCCACTGCTGCTGGCAGTAACACAGAAAGGGTTAGCTTTCTTCACTTTCCACCCAACAGACTCCAGGGAGATCCGCCCTTGCCGTCAAGTTCAGTTTCTTTCAGAATCTCCTGATCTTCCCCCTGACACCTGCTGGTGTGAACTTCAAGTCAGGGCCCTCCCAGACCTGCGGGTGCCTTTGCCTTCCTGTAGGTTGCCTCCATATGCAGCGTTAGTGACGGTTTCTGACCGTGTGTGCGGGAAGGGCTGGCTACCCTGTACCCCAGGAATACTGTGGGTACAGGCACTTTGGGTCCCTCTGTGCTGAGTTCCCCTGACTGGTGCGATCTGTTCTGTGTCATCTCTGCCATGTGGGACTCAGTGTGGGCGTGGAGCAAGGAAGGTAGACTGGAAACTGGGTCTGTGCCTTGATGCCCTGGAGACACGACAGTCTTCCTTGTCCCTCCAGAAAGCTTGTTCCTCCCGTGACCAGTGCAAGCAAGGTCAGGGAGCGAGAGACAGACATATCCCCCAGAAGGAGGGGCCCCTATTGTTAATCACTCTAGGTAACTTCGCCATGTCCTGGACTACTATTTACTGGGAGACAAAAGGAGTGGTTCTTATTCTAGTTACGTAGGGCTCTTCTCACTCCGGGCCTAGGGACACACCTGGGGTGAAATTCTGCTTGCCTCAAGATTTGGTCATAAGCAAGTTACTTAAGTTCTCTTTACATCCGTTTTCTGGTCTGAAAATGGGTATCTCTCAATCTGTCAGCTTTCTATACCTCGTATATTGCAAGGATTAAACAAGTAGTGTATGCGAAGTGCTCAGTCCAGCCCCTGGCACGCTGTTGGCATTTACAATCGCCCAGTGTGCCCTTCAGATGGCCTGTCTTCATAACTGCCAATATCTTTGCCCTCTGTTTTCTTACTTGGACACACGCCCTGTTGCATTGCTTTTATCTTTCACTCTCGGGGAAGTATTCCTCCCCCTTTGAATTGAAGAGCATGAAAGGAAGGTGGGAATGTTGTAAAGTTGCTGATTCTGAATCAAGAATTATACCCCTAGCAAGATGCCAACCAAAACTTGAAGGCTTTTTCTCTCAGAACTTGACAAGTCTTGTCTGAAGTCTGTAATGTAGAAGTTGCATGAGAATAAAGTTATTTGTTTTAAGTTAATAATGGGGTCCCTATTATGTAAGACCTGGCAACGAGTACAGAGGGTGGGGTGAGGGAAAGAATTGACAAACCCAGGGGGTTGCTGTACCCTGGACATGAGGATAAGGGGCAGTGGACAGGACAATGCACAGGTGGCCGTCATGGGTGAACCATGTCACAGGTGGACCACCCCACGGGTGGCCATTATGGGTTCATCCTGTCATGGGTGGACCCCATCATGGGTGACCATCATGGTTGGACCTCATTTCAGGTGGACCCCATCATGGGTGGCTGTCACGGGTGCCATGGGTGGACCCCATCATGGGTGGCCATCATGGGTAGCCATCATGGGTGCACCGGCCATGGGTGGCCCCTCTCACCTTCACAGCAGGTGGTCCTGAACACTGAGAAGCAGAACATGGCTCAGTGCATGTGAGTCACTGTCGGGAGACCAGGTGGGAGTAGACAGAGGCTCCGTTTGCGGCCTGCTGGCCCGGTCACTAACAGCTAACTCTAGAGATGTGAGCAGGTGAAGCAGATTGCCGTTCATCTCATTTGTCTATGCATCTCCACGCCAATGCTGATTAGAGTCATGGAAATCTCAAATTTCAAAGGCAAGCTGTCAATCACTGAGCCATCCCATCTCGACCTTGTCTCAGCCAAGTTTTGGGAATGGATGTCCAGGCAACGCAGGGTAGGTGAGAGAGTAGTGTTCTTACACGGCCTGACTACATACCATAAAGCTGCACGGTGGAACCATGTGGGCTGGCGAAGGTCTCAATGGATGTGGGAGTGGAATATTTATTAGACTGGTGCTTTACATCAGTGAGGAAATTATACTACAGTTTGTTCTAGGCATTTGTTGTTTTTCCAGAGTAATAACTTTATTTAATTATATAATGGGTTTTGATTTTACTTCATGGGTGCCTAGGGACTTTTCTAGGGGTAATGGTTAGAAAATTACCCCAAAATACTCAAATTTAAGGGAAATCTTATCATTGCAGTTCTGTGTCAAATGTTTGAAACTCTAATGTCAGACATGGTATGAGTGGCATAAATGTTGGAGAAATTGACAAATATGAAGGGAAAATATCAATTTTTTTGTTTTAGTTTGATTTTTACTGATATTTAGTGGAATTTACTGGAAGAACCTCTTTTCATTTAATTTTTAGACATTTTCTTTTTAATGAAAGTATTTTTTCCCCAGTCTGCTGTCCACATCCCTGTATAAACTTCAACACTAGTGTTTCTTGCTGTTTCTCTTTTTATACAGCAATGTTTTAATGGTCATGCTTAACACTCCCTTTAAAATACAAACTTTATTTATCGTCTTTAAAACATAACATTTGTTAGTTATCATTTGTGTTTCTGGAGTTATGTGCTCAATTCTGTCTCCTAGGCATATTTCTAGGACAACAGGTTCCTTGGAAACTAGGAACAAGTATGCTGGTCATTGGAAAATTGTTTGCTTTCTCATCATTATAAACTAATAGATTGGCATTCTGTGTTGCAATCTGCTGGCCTGGCTTCCAGAAGGCTGGGTTAGTTTGTCAGTTCCCCAGAGCTTTTGTTTAATGCTCTTCATCATTCAGAATAAAAGCAACATTTCATAGCCGAGGGCAGAGACAAGATCCGACTACAAAATGGGTTAGGTATGGTGCCCATGATGGTTGAACAAAACAGCTTTTTTTGACCATTCTTGGTTAGAAATATCTAAGATTCTACACAACTTTATTTATAATATTGTAGTGTTTCACTCTCTGTTTTTGTGTGTTCAAGTTTTGTACTAATGACTAATTCTCAGCCAAATACACCTGTATATTTTAATAGTCAAGGCAGACACATTTACAATAGAAAAACTGTTGTCTATGTAGAACAGCAAATGAGAACTGAAAAAGATATGTTCAGGACAAGAGCACTCTCTTTTCTACCTTTTATAAGTTAGACAGGTTAGTCAAGGATTGTTTAAATTGCAGGGAACTAATTCTCCCACTGAGTAGTCACATGACCAACAAGTCCTTATCTGCTGACCACTCAGAGTCTACTTGTAAAGTGTCTGTTTTGGAAGAAGACGAGAACCACACACAAGAGATTCTAAACTAAGGAGAAGAAAAGATCTAAATCTAAGGCATGAATCCATGAAAATCCTCAAAGAAAGTGTGAGGAAAACATTGAAGGTATTGGCCTGGGGAAAGACTTTATGAAGAAGACTCTAATGGGAATTGCAACAACAACAAAGATAAACAAATGGTGGGACTTAATTCAACTGAAAAACTTCTGTACAGTTAAGGAGACAACAACCAGAGCAAATAGACAACCATCAGAATGGGACAAGATATTTGGACATTATGAATCAGACAAGAGCTTGATAACTAGGATCTAGGATCTATAATTAACTATGCAAATTAAGTAACATAAAAAGAGCCAACAATCCCTTATATCACTGGGCAAGAGAGATGAATGGAACCTTCTCTGAAGAAAACAGAAGAATGGTTAACAAACATGAAAAAGTGCTCATCATCATCCCAAATCATTACAGAAATGCAAACAAAACTACCCTGAGATATTTCATAGCCCCAGTGAAAATGGCCCACATCACAAAGTCTCAAAGCTGCAGACGCTGGTGTGGATGTGGAGAGAGGGGAACACTGCACTGCTGGTGAGACTTCAACTAATGCAGCCTTTCTGGAAGCAAGTATGGAGAACTCTCAAAGAACTCAAACGAGAATTCTCACTTGATCTTGCAATCCCATTACTGGATATCTACCCAGAAGAAAAAAATTCTTTTATCATAAGGACATTTGCACTAGACTGTTTATTGCAGCTCAATTTACAATTGCCAAAATGTGGAAACAACCTAAAGGCCCAACAATCCAGGAATCGATTAACAAGCTGTGCTATATGTACACTATGGAATACTATTCAGTCACTAAAAAAGACGGAAACTATACATCTTTTGTATTAACCTGGATGAAGTTGAAACACATTATTCTTAGTAAAGCATCACAAGAGTGGAGAAGCAAGAATCCAATGTACTCAATTCGATATGAGGACAAATGATGCCAGTATATGGTAGGAGGTTGTGGAAGGGGGAAGCAGAGAGAGGGAAGGAAGGAGGGAGGTGGGGGGGTCACAGTGTACAGCACACTTATTAGGGGCAGGAGAAAATTATAAGAGGGACTTTACCTAATAAATGCAATGCAGGCAGTACCCTGGATAAATCCCCCAAAATAAAAAGTAATAATTATTATAATAAAAAAGATAAATAAATAAATGGGGTATAGGAGAGAAAAAATTTTAAATGCTTCTGTAAACAAGGACAAAGCTATTCTCATTTCACGTTCTTGGCCACGACACCATCTAACTCAAAAATCAGGAGAATCTATAATATTTGCAAAATGATGCTGCTATTTCAAAGTAAAGTAGGAGTTTGGCGATGACACCGAGTTTGTAATAAAATACAAAATGAAGATAGTTAATTTTAAATGTTAATGGAGATCTGTTAGCTTCTCTCTTTCCTTGAAGTTAACTATATAGACACCTATTAGTATTGATGATGAATACTCTTTAAGTGGGAATGCACTTATTTGGTGACCAACTAAGCATCTACAGGGGTTTCCTACTTGATTTTCATAAACAAAACTAGAATACCTGAAGAATAAAAACCATTTGATATTTAAAATATAAGAGCATAGGAAAGCTGCTCTGAAGCGCCAGGCTTTTACCGTGAGCCCACATTCTGTGTGAGTGTGGCTGGAGCAGGCCGGACAATGGAGCCGACTGGAAGGGGAGAGGCCAGGAGATGGGCCTGTCATAGTTTCTTTCCTGTCATTGCCTTTGTCTCCTTTCCTCATTGGAGAAGTAAGTGTTTTGCAGTAGATGGCATCAAGATTCAGAGTTGGAACCTTCTCTTCTGTTCGTATAAATGTGCAGGAACTTTAGAAGTTTGATGAACTGGAAGAGGAGGACAATCACACAGGGCCATTATTTAGTTTTCCAGATCTAGTATTTCAGACTCAAAAAAATATTTTGTTTCATCACTGTGCCAGGTACTTTCATGAGTTATTCTACCAAAATAACACTCTCCATTTAGTAATATGAGAAACCAAGGGAAAGGATGAACTGGATTTGGTAGGACCACAGGTGCAGAGGTGACAGCCCACGTGTCCTGACTTCACCCCTGTGAGGGCTCCATCCTCTGCCTGGTCCAACCACTCCCCTCACTTCATAAACTGCTTTACTATGAACTGATGGAAAAGAGGTATTTGAATCAGGAATCCTATGCATAAATGCTTAAGAATGGAAAAAACTTCTCCTCTATTCACCTTAAAAGCCTGGAGCTTCAAAGTAACTTTTCCATATTTTAAACATAAAACATATTTTATGTTTTAAATATCAGGTAAGTATAAATCTTTGTTATTCTGATTTCCTTTATGAAGTTCATGTTGGAAATGGCTATAAATTCTTAGTTGGTCCCCAAATAAACACATGCCAAATTAAGGAGATATTTATTAGCAGAAGATCTTCTGTCTCCAAATATAAAATGACTTCTCTCATTTTCTGACTTTGCATGATATTGTTGTCTGGAGTATAGCCAGTATTAATGTTTTCCCAACGAGTTGTTTTACAGATAGTCATAGGTGGTACTATGTGGTATGATTTGAGGAGATGGAGATGGAATGTGTGCCACTGGCAATTAAAATTACCTTCCAAGAATGATTATTTTGGACATAAGTGACTCTTTAATCTTACCACATTATTAACTTCTCATAATAACATCATGCAACTGGTAACAGAAATGTAACAGTTTTTCAGGTTCCTGGGCATATTACTGAAAAGACCATGATCCTAACTGTCCAAAATAAAAATTAAAATTCTGTTACTAGCAAGAAAAAAACATGGACATTTGGGACAGAAATTGAAGTTCCAGCCATGCATCAAATAAGAGTCACAGAAAGAGATATCAATAATAAAGGAGTGGGGAAGAAGTAATTGAAAACATAATGACCGAAATTTTTCTAGAATTGAAGAAAGACATAAATCTTCAGTATGAAAAAGACAGTGAGTCTCAATCATGATAAACAAAAAGAAATTCATTCTCAGGCACATTATCAGAAAACTGTGCAGCTCACAACGCAAAAAGGTAGAATGTTTACAAAGGAAAGACAAAGAAAAATGTCTACTCTTTGGAAGAAGTGAATGTCGTGTGATGACAGGCGGGGTGGGATGCTGTTGTGGGTGGATAATGGCAAACCCTGGGCCAGAATATTTTTGCACATTTTCCCAGAGAACCACATCATCCTAGCCGAGCCTAAGTGATGTCGTGCAGAGCCTCCATCGTGACTGTCAGGAGGTAGAGAAAACCAAACATTCCAGCTGTCTAAAAGGAAAGTAGTAAATACCAAAATGCAAAAGAACTTCTATCATCACTGGAAGTCACTACATCTGGAGAACAGGGTAAAGGAGGCTCAGAGACCAGGAAGAACAGGAGGGTAGGAGCCAAAATGAAATGTGGACCAAATGCTCTTAGAAAAGGTCCAGTTCCGAGTCTAAACTGCCAGAGGTTAGGCCGAGACTGGCCACAGGGCAGGAATTTGAAAGTAAACAGCAGTGGATCTGGAAGCTTCTAGGAAACAGTGCTTCTTGGGGCCATTCAGATCTGCAGGGAGAGGCGCCTGTCAGGGACAGTCAGCGGAGAGCAAGAAGGGAGAGGCGCACATGAGGAGTTTAGGGGCACAAAGGAGCACTTGCCGACCTCTCCACTTTACCAGCAGCCCCACTTCATAAACTGCTTTACTATGAACTGATGGAAAAGAGGTGTTTGAATTAGGGATCCTATCCACAGATGCCTAAGAATAGAAAAAAAAAACAAACAAAAAAAGCAACTTCATATAAATCTTCTCCAAGAAAAAAAGGAAAAATGCAAATTATAACATATCCATTATTGACAAATTTCCCCTCCCCAAAAAACCACGGAACAAAAAGAAGCTGCTGGAACATCCAAAAAAAATTATATATAATTTAAATATATATTAATTTGAACATATACACATACTCTGAATGGATATTACCTGAATATATGTTAAAACTTGTATACATCAAACTCCTATATATATAATCTGAATATATATATAATTTGGAAATGCACACATTCACATTTGACCAAAGTTAACAGAAATGAGGAAAAAATGTGGAAGCAAAAGATGAAAACACTCTCACAAGTGAATAGGAATCTTAGGAATAGGAATTTTAGGGTGAATCATTTGAAAACCATGTTTAATGAAGAACTTTGAAGAAATAACAGTGAAGAAGAAGAAATAAAAACAAAATTGTTCAAGGGAAAGTAGTTGAAACGGAAGACAGGAAAATAGTTATCCAAAATAGATATAGAGGCTCTCGAAGAAAAGATAGAATAGATATAAAAGCTCTTCAAGAAAAAAAGAAAAGGAATCAACATTTGAAATAGTAACGCAAATAAATTTTTTTTGGAAAAAAATAGGAAAAACTTAAATCTGTAGATTTAAAGAGGTTATTATTTCCCTGGGGAACTTGAACTGAAATCATTACATCTGAGACATTGTCTTAAAATTATTCATTGGAACCTTCAGAAAAAAATAATAAATGACTTGAATGGTTAAATGAATTGGACAGGCTTAAAACCCAGCTGTCCTCCAGGTATGGAGGCTTGATGCAAACACAGCTGGCATCCAGCCAGCAGGGTCCAGGGAGCACAGTGCAGGGTCCAAGGAGCACAGTGCACTCAGCCTTCCCGGGACAGTGCTGGAGGACGTCCACACCCCATGGGGAGGACAGAGCGGGGATGCAAACAAAGGTCCAATGGTGAGGATTTAATGCGTTTAGTTGTTGAGATACATTAAAACAAGAATGGCAAGTAGATGAAGTGATTAAAAAAAAAAACAATGATAAAATCATTGACTAGTGTAGCAGCCTGTATACCCTATGGCTAGGAGGAGTGAGAGTTATGAGAAATACCTGTATAGCTATAATGGAACACCTGGTGGAAAGGGCATGGAGAGGGATTTAGCTCTCCTAACGAGCACAAGAGCTCCCGAGATGAGAGCAGTGGTGAGTTGGCAGTCTCTACACCTGTGGTGTTGAGCGGCACGAGATCAGCCTTGTATTAGTCTGGAGGAGACGGCAGTCGGGAGCATGCGCATTCTATCACGGACCCGCTTACTCTGACTGTCTCCTCTCCTGCCTGAGGAATGCCAGCATGGTGTCTCTGCTGAAGATTGCTAAGCTCTGCTAAAGACTAAGATCTGTCTTTCTAAGAGGCCTGCTTTACTCTCTCTAAGACTCTCCTGCTGAAGTAGATAGCCCGCAGGCACCTAAGAGAAACTGAACCTGAGCAAGGTAACTTAGTGGTCCACGTCCGGAACCTAGTTAAGCCGGGCCGAGACCTGGCCAGTCCTGGGCCCTGACAAGTGGTGTCAGAAGTGACATGTGACAGACGAGTATGTAGAAAGCAGGGCTAGTCAAAGGACATTATCTAAACCCCACAGACAAGGTAGAGAGAGACCAGGTGATAATAATAATAAAAGAGGACCATGGCATTACACAGACAAATGCACAGTGACAATCAGCTTTCCAAAAATACCTACCTACAAAACTCATGGCATAGTGCAACCAGGTATTACAAAGTAAAACTACATGCAAGTTTGAGACTAACATCTCAGTCATATCAAAAAAGATGAATGGGGTTAACTCTTATGAAATCTGTTAATATAATTCCCCGTTAATGGATCTAAAATGAAAAATTATATAATTTCTCCAAATGTGGTTTAAAGGCTTTGCAAAAGCCAAATCCCATTCCATAAAAGCTTTCTAGAAGATAAGTATGGATGGATATTTTCTTAACTTCGGAATATAGAAATGAATCACGTAAAGCTCAACTCTCTAATGGGGAGCCTAGAGGTTCCCATCATGATTGGGAACAGGGCAGGAGGAACCCGTCTCTGCTAAACATGTTTTGAGACGTGAATGCAATTAAGCAAAAGAGAACTATCAGAGGAGTAAGAATTCAAATAGAGATAAAACCATCATTAATAGCTGCTATGATAGTGTATCTGGAAAGCCCCGGAGAAGCAGTAATAAAACTAACTGAAACAATCCAAGAATTCATCAGGGTAATAGGATATAAACTTTACACACACAAATCGATAGCCTTCACATGCAGAAAAGATAACCAATTAGAATATAATGGAAGAGAAAACTCTATTTGCAACAGTAACAAAAAAGGTGACGTGCTTAGGAATAGATTTAATAATTGATTAAAATTATTAAAACACGTTGCCCTGGGGATCTAGGCCCCAGTGTGTGTGAGGAGCAGGAGCCCCCGCCCCACTCACTGTCCAGAAAGGGCAGGCTCTCCACACCTGCCCAGCTGACCGACTGCTGGGCTCACCCACCACCTAGAGGCTTCTCTTCATGATGGCGACCTTCCATAAAGATTTTCTGGAAATGCAGAGCAATTCATTGATTTTCTTGAGATCTTTGCCCTCTTGGTGCTTGTCACAGGTTGAATCCTAAGTATTAAAAGCCAGGACTCAGGACGTCTCCCACTGCTCCTCCTCGGCACTGGGCTTCTGCCCCGGGTGCGGCCAGTGTGTCAGATTTCTATCTGCTGCATTTTAGTTTTACTGTTGCCGTTACTCTGATGCCAAGTTCATGTTGCTAAATGTATTTTACTAAGTGCCTGCTCCTCAGAGACCCTGGGACAGAAATCTGTGGGGCAGTGCGCTTCTGTCCCTAAGTATTTTACTGAATTCCTTTTACTAAGTAGCTCTGAACTGCTACTCTACGGTATGTTCTATTTGTATGCTACTGTTCCTACACTTGATCTTAGCCAAAAGGCCGAGAAGGGATGTATGCTACTGTTCCTAAAAATAAATAAATAAATAAAAAATTGTCCATATTTTTTGAAAGAAAACATTGCAGAGCAAAGCAGCTGTCTCTTGATGTGTTGGGGGCAGGAAGGCGGTGTTCTCTTTAACACATGGATCGCCCTCTGCTTGGTGTAGGAAATGTCGCTGCCCTAGGGTGATGTTTATTAGAGAAGGCGGGTATGCTGTCTTTGGAGAGATTCACTTAGGGTGAATCTTTTGAACTTGTTACCAGTAAAAGTGAGCTGTCCTGCCTTTACAGAACATCTACAGTTTTAATGCAAAAGAGCATCGTGGATCCTTCATACTTTAGAAAAGCACATAGAAGATTTCTTGCATTTTCTGTGACGCCTTCCACAGATTGCAAATGCTGCCAGCAGCCAAGAGGCCACATGGAGGGTGTGGGTTGACGTGGCGTCTACTGCCTGTCCCAGCCCTGCCTCCAGGACCCGTGCAAACCTCTGGGGCCCAGGAGGGCTGGGGCTGGGTGGTCCCGCCTGCTGTTGACGCTGCGGGAGGCCCAGGCCATGCGGACCGCTCCTCAATTTGGGTCCCAGCTCCGCGTGCGGGCTCCTGCTGTCTTTCTGCAGGAGTGGGAATGCATTTCCGCACCTCTTATGCAGGTCTCCAGGGTTGGGGGCAGATACAGAGACAGAGCAGAGCCCGACCACAGGGAGCCTCTTATTGGAGTGGGACTCTAGTATCCAGTACAGGGAGCAGCTGGGAAAAACAGGCCTGGGGCAAGTCAAACAGGCCCCAGATGTCCCGGGTTGAGTGGTGCTGGCACCAGGGGAAGGCCAGAGAGGCCTTAACTGGGTTACGATAGAAAAAGAGTGCATCTAACTGAACATTCATTCTTAGTGCATGTAACTTAGAATATAAAATTACTCAGTAATAATTTATTCAGCAGATGTTCAACCAGCACTTTTCAAACTTATCCAGTGTGGGGGGTGTCAGGCTCTGTAGTCACAAGATGACCAAGAATCTGTTCTTCTTCTCTTGAATCTCAACTGTAATCAAAGATCCAGGCACCTCTGTACATCATTTTATTTTGATGTAGAGCCACAGTAAGTAGGCATGATATGGTACAGAGGGTGGAGGAGAGAGACTAGTTTCATCTCTGGAGATCTTGAATAACATCTTGAAAAAAAGCAGAGATGGAGATATTTTGAAAGATGTGGGAATTCATGCAGAGGAACCAACTTGAATTAAAAAAGATAAATGTAGGCCATTCCAAATTGTATCATCAGCACAGTGTACCCCATAAATGCATTAATGTACACAGTTATGATTTAATAAAAAAAAAGAGAAAAAAATAAAGTAAGAATAAAAAAACAATTTAAAAATTAAAAAGACAAATGGCTGATTATGTGAGGAAAAAACAGGGTCTCATCAAATTATGGACCTTCTAAATACCAGAATAAAAAATTTGAAATAGGAAGCTATAGCATATTTTATAACAAAATACGCTCAGTATTTTACTCAGTATTTACGAAAACAACCCTGGGGGTGGAGACTGCAATTAGCACAGGTTAGGAAGAGGCAGGCAGCGGGAGATGGACAGTCTCAGTATGAACTCGGGCAGTGACAGGGATGAAAGAGAAGGGACATGAGGAAAGGGATTCTAACCCTGAGTGGAGGGGGAGGGGGGCATTTAGGAGAGACCCGAATGGGAGTCCTTTGTCTATGCCTGTGGGGTTATCATGCTAAATTCTGTTTACAAAGTGTTTCTTTCTAGGATTGGAAAACCGTCCATCAAGGTGTTAATCAGGAAAATCAAAATGTAGTTTTGGAATTCAGACGCAGTTCAAAGCTACAGGCAGAGGATGTTGCCACCAGCCCAGCAGGGCTAGCTGGAGCCAGGCAAGAGCAGGGTTGAATCGCCAAAGCAGAGTGGAGCGTGAAGGCAGGAGAGAACCGGCGATCAAGGCGGGAAACTGTGCAACCACCGCCGCCGCAGAAGCTCCGTGCCAGTGTCTGGGCCTCCTTTAATACTCTGTCTAAAACTCTGTCCACCTGGAACCTGACTGTTCATACTGTGTGACCTTGTCTGGGAAGAGGGTGTCGCAGAGGTAATCAAGTTAGGATATGGTCACACTGGATTTAGTTCAGTCCCTGAATCCAAACCTAGTGTCCCTTATGAGGAGAAGGAGATTTGGAGACACAGACTCAGGCAGAGAATAGCTGGCCACGTGAAGGCGGAGACAGAGCTGGGAGTGATGCGTCTCTGAGCTAAGGGTAGCCAGGCATTGTCAGCAGCCTCCAGGGGCCAGGAGCCAGACACAGAGGTTTTCCCTCAGCGTCCCAGCCCTGACGACACCTTGGTTTTGGAGTCCCTGTCCCTAAGCTGTGATAGAATGCTGCTTTCAGCTGCTCAGTGCAGTTTCTGGAATCTGTTACAGCAGCCCAGGAAACTCACACAGGTTTCTGCATCTTCCTCTCCCCCTGGCAGGGCTGGCCTGGGCACCAGCACAACATTGCCGGAATGACAGTGTGTGGCTTCCCCCTTCCCTTTCTGGGATCATCCTCTCCAGTGAGACTGGCTGGAGTGTCACAGCATCTGGGCAGCCCGGTGGAGAGGGCCCCGCCCCACCAGCCAGCCACCCACTGACCTGCTGGACCTAGCAGCTTCCCAAGCAGGGCTTCCTCTGCCCCAGTTGGGTTTTTAGGTGACTGCAGCCTCAGAGGACAGTCTGATGGCCACACCCTCAGGGATCTGAGCGGGGGCACCAGCTAAGCTGCCCCAGATTCTTAACCCACAGAAAGTGTCTGAGATAATAATGCCCATTTTTCAGCTGCTAAGTTTTTTTTTTTTGAGACAGAGCCTCAAGCTGTCGCCCTGGATAGAGTGCTGCGGCATCACAGCTCACAGCAACCTCCAATTCCTGGGCTCAAGCGAGTCTCTTGCCTCCACCTCCCAAGTACCTGGGACTATAGGCGCCCGCCATTTTTTGGTTGCAGCCGTCATTGTTGTTTGGTAGGCCCGGACTGGATTCGAACCCGCCAGCTCAGGTGTACATGGCTGGCACCTTAGCCCATTGAGCCACAGGCGCCGAGCCACCTGCTAAGTTTTGTTGTAACTCCTTATATACTAATGCCATGTGTATGGGTTTCACTGGGGAGGTTTTGGTTCGGTTTTCTCCTCTCACATGCCTGCCAGATGTGGGCCGTGGGCAGCTGCTCGCCCACACTGAGGGACTTGCGGTCCGCTCCCTCCTGGAGGCTATTTCCCGGCCCACCTGACCAGTGGAAGGGCTTTTAGACCAGGCTCATGTTTTCTTGGGCAACATCTCCCATACG